>PVIA01006766.1:0-92521 GCA_004024845.1 Tonatia bakeri
TAATTTTTTAAAAGATTTTATTTATTTATTCTTAGAGAGGGAAGGGAGAGGGAAGGGAGAGGGAGAGAGAGAGAAACATCAATGTGTGGTTGCTGGGGGACATGGCCTGCAACCTAGGCATGTGCCCTGACTGGGAATCGAACCTGCGATGCCTGGTTCGCAGCCCGCGCTCAATCCACTGAGCTACGCCAGCCAGGGGGGTCCTCCCTTCTTAATGCCAACCTGGGTATTTGTTTTTCTCTACATCCCCACACCCTGTAGCTGGGATGTCGGATGTCTTAGAGCAAGGATGGTTGTCTGACTGACTGCTCTTTGCTCAGCATCTGGAACAGAGCCTGCGGTTTGTGTATTCAATACATATTTGTTGAATGAGTGAGCTCAGCGTATCAGCCGGAACGAGGGAGGCACTGGGGTCGAGTTGAAAGAGACAGGTATGAGTTTGACCCTGTATCTGCTGTCTTGCTGGGTGACCTTGAGCAATTTAAACCTCTTTTTAAACTCTTCGTACCTCTGTTTATCTTCTCTGTGAAATGGAGATCACTGGCTTATTCTCTTGGGACACTAATGGGCATCTTCGGGTTGGGAAGAGGGGCAGGTCAAGCAGGAGGCAGGGCTGGTGGGACCAGCATGAGGCCTGACTCGGGCATCCAAATGGGGCTCAGGGTGGGGCAGGGGCCCTGAGCTCTGCGCAGTGTGACTGGGGCTCAGATTTCCAGACTGGAAATACCAGGTTCCAGGCCCCCCACCCCCAGGGTTCTAGAACCACCAACTCTTGAGATTTGGGAAATTCTACCACAAGATTCCAGACCTGCCACCTGTGGCGTTCTGGAGCCCTAGGACCATGCCCGAGGGCTCAGGGGGCGAGGACTCAGGAAGGGCAAGTGCCTCGAATCTGGGAGCAGGGGCTCCAGCATGCCACATCCCACTTAGGGACCATTTGCACTGACCTCGGGGAGCTAAGCCACACGGAGCACCAGGGTTTCACCCTGGCGGGTCACACAGGTGTGCAGTTGCACGGCTGACATGGTGTCAAGACCAGGTGTCCCAAATGCCAGGTCTTTCTGCTGAAGGTTGGCGCCCTGTAGGAACTGAGGCAAGAATGTTCGCCACCCCAAAAGGCCCTCACAGGCCCAGCATACTGGGCCAGCTCCCGTGGGAGTGGATTCAGTGGGGCTCCCACCAGCAGGGACGCAGCTGAGCTGTTTTGTCCAAGAGTCTGGTTGGAAAGCACCCATGTGCTCAATAATGCATTCCCCCAGATGAGGACATCCATCAGGTGGCAGAAGCAGCACGCACCCCCACCTGGGTCAGGCCAGGATGACACATTGGTCCCAGCACAAGGCGCAGGCAGCTTCTCCAGCCCACGGGGGCCTTTTGTGAGAGAAAGGCTGAGCCAGCCCTGACAGGCTCATTCCTCTGCCCAACAGCCTGAATATTCCATGGGCTTGAATAATGCAGGCCTCCTGCATCACAGCAACCCAGTGAGGGCTGCTGGGAAGCTGCAGAGACAAACAGTGGTGGGAGCCCAATTCCCACCACCACCCCAGACTGTTTTGAATTAGAGGAGGCTCTTGCTAGGCTAGGGACAGTCCTGGTACATGGGGCGGGGTTGTGGGAGGGAGAAGGGGCGCCGTAGCCTCTATGAATTGGAAGGAACAAGGGGTTGGAGCTCAGCTAATGCAGGCTCAGACCCTGGCTCCATGACTTACTAGCTGTGGGCCCCCACCCAAGTCCCTTGACCTCGCTGAGCCTCAGTTTCCAGATCTATAAATGCAAGGTACTGCCACAGAGCATGAAGTGAACTTTCAATGTGCAGTGACCCTCCTTCTCCATCGCTGTCCTCCGGCCGCGGCTGCATCCTCACCACAAAGGCCTTCCCTCTCCAGGCCACAGGGCAAGAGCCACGGTCCACCCTGCTCCTGGAGCCACACCCCAAGCTCTGTAGAACTCCAGACTGCTTCAGAGTGCCCATTTGGCCATCTAATTTGGGGGCTGGGCAGGAAGACCTTTACAGAGGACATTAAACATCTGACCATGGAAGGTAAAAGAAAAAATGGAGAAAAACCCCAAATTCTGCAGCCCAGTTTTCTTCAAAAATCTTTTTTCAATGCGAAGAAAGTGCATACTCATTAAAATAATGTAAATGATAAAAGCGTATTTAAAAACCTAACAGCCTCTGTCACTCCAGTCCAATCCCACAAGGTAACCAATGTTAACAAAGTGAGTTAATATAGATTCATTTCTATTGGATTGACCAAAAATTTTGTTTAGTTTTTTTCCATAAGATGGCTCTAGTAGTGCTTAGTTGTTTTTAACTTCATTCGAAACAATTTTCTTAGATTGTATTGTGACAGCTGTCATATCAGTGTGCATTTATGAAAAACATCAAAATTGGTGAATTTTTGTGAAGCTATTTTAATATTGAAGATGGAAGAATATGCACAACACTTTTGGCATATAATGCTTTATTATTTCAAGAAAAGTAAAAATGCAACTGAAATGCAAAAAAAAAAAGATTTGTGCAGTGTATGGAGAAGCTGCTGTGACTGATCAAATGGGTCAAAATGGTTTTTGCAGTTTCTTGGTACTATTGACATTTTGACCAAATAGTTCTTTGCTGTGGGGCTGTCTTATGCATTGGAAGATGTTTAGCAGCACCCCCCACCCCATCCACTAGAAGCCAGCATACTCAAAATATGCAGATCAATACAGTTATTGGTGAAAAGGAAAAATGTGTCTTTTATTTTACAGAAAAAAATGTAAGGGACTTTTTGGCCACTTCAATATTTCTCTTGTTCCTCTGTGTATTAGGGCTGCCTCAATAAGTACCACACACTGAGTGGATTAAACAATAGAAAGTTGCTGTCTCATACTAATCTGAGCTTACGGAAAGCCTGTGATTCAGGTATCTACAAGTGAGGTTTCACTCTGATTTGCTGGGGGTCAAAACTTAAATGTGGCCTCCTGGGAACCTCCCCCAGGTCAAAATGTTGGTTCAGGGCCAGGGGTAGAGGGAGGTATTTTAACCCAGAACTCTCTGGAACTCCCTTCACTTAAGCATTCACTTAAACTTATTCTTTTTTTTTAAAGATTTTATTTATTTATTTTTAGAGAGGGAAGGGAGAGGGAGAGAGAAACAGAAACATCAATGTGCGGTTGCTGGGGGATATGGCCTGCAACCTAGGCATGTGACCTGACTGGGAATTGAACCTGCGATGCCTGGTTCGCAGCCCGCGCTCAATCCACTGAGCTATGCCAGCCAGGGCCCAACTTATTCTTAAAAAAAAAAACAAAAACAGCTTTATTGCGATGTGATTTGCATACCATACAACTGACCCATTTAGAGCACACAGTCCATGGGCTTTGGGGGATCCACGGACACATGTGACCGTCATCACAGTCGATCTGAGAATGTTTTATCACCTCGGAAAGAAGCCCCATACTGCTCGCATCATTCACCCCTTACCATTCGCCCCTTTCTCCCCCATCCTCCCAGTCCTGGGAAAAGACTCATCTGCTTTTTGTCTGCTATGATTCTCCTCTGGGCGCTTCACATAAATGGAATCTTATATAATGTGTGGTCTTCGTGGCTGGCTTCTTTCACTTAGCACCATATTTTCAAGGTCCATCCATGTTACAGCATGTGGCAGTGCTGTGTTCCTTTTTGGGGCCAAATAATATTCCGTCACATGGCTAGACCGCATTTTGTTCATGCACTCATCAGCTGAGGGCCGTTTGGGTGGTTCCCACCCCTCCACTAGTGTGAATAATGACGCAACAAACATCGTGTACATAAACATCTGTGTACCAGTGTTTGTGTGGACAAATGTTTCCTTTTCTTCTTGGGCAGGCACCGAGGAGCAGGGTTGCTGGGCCAGGTGGTAACTCTGTGGCCAAGCACTGGAGGAAATGCCAGACTGTTTTTAACACGAAGGCACATTCTACATTCCCACCAGCTATGTCTGGTGGTTCTGCTTTCTCTTCATCCTCGCCATCACTTGTTATGACTCGGCTCTCTAATCCAGCATCCTCGTGAGTGGGAGGTGGCGTCTCACTGGGCTTTGGCCTGCATTTCCCCGACGACTGACGACATGAGGCACCTCCTCAGGTGCCTATTGTGGCCTGTTGGTGCATCTTCCCTGGGGAAACAGCTACTCCAATCCTTGGCCCATTTTCAAATTAGATTGTCTTCCCATTGTTGAGCGAACTAAGTTCATTCTACACCCTAGATGGAAGCCCCTTGCCAGATACATGATTTGCAAACATTATCTCCCATTCTCTGAGTCTTTTCCTTTCATTGAGTGCGTCCTTTGAAGCCCAGAAGTTCTTCCTTTGATGAAGCTCCAATTTATCTGTTCTTTCTTTTCTTGCTCATGCTTCTGGATCCATATCTAAGAATCAATGGCCAAAAAATGAGGTCATAAATATTTACCCTTGTGTTTTTTTTCTAGGAGTTTTATGGCTTCGGTTTAGTTTAGTTCTTTGATCCATTCGGAATTAATGTTTGTACATGGCATGCAGGAAGGACCCCAACTTGATCCTTCTGCTTATGACTATACAGCGGTCTCAGCACCATTTGTCGAAAAGACTGTTCTTTCCCCATTGACTAGTTCTGGCACCTTTGTCAAAAGTCAGTTTCTGAGAGACACACGGATTGATTTCTGGGCTCTCAGTTCTGCTCCTCTGACCTATATGTCCAGCCAACAACACACGATCTTCATTACTGTTGCTTTGCAGTGAATTTTGAAATCAGGAATGTGAGACCCCCAACTCTACTTCTTGTTTTCAAATTGTTTTGGTCATTTTGGGTCCTGTGAGATTTCATGTGAATTTTAGAATCACCTTGGCGATTTCTACAAAGAAGCCAGCTAGAATTCTGATAACGACTGCATTGAATCTACAGGTCAGTATGCCATCTTAGTACTAAATTTTAATCTATAAATATAGAATTCTTTTCATTTATTTAGCCACTTTTTTATTTCTTTCAACAGTGTTACATAGTTTTCAGCACTGACCTGTAGTGCTGGGGCAACGAGACAGGGTTTTTCTGTGTCTGACTTCCAACACAGTATACCCAAGCTCTGATTTTAGTCCAGCTTCTCTTAGTAAGTTGATTTGTTTCCCTCTGTCTGGAACTTTGAGAGCTTTGAGAAAGTTCCCCCTAGCATTTAGGGATTCTGCCCAGCGAGGCCTGCCTGAAACTCAGCGTGCCCTTTCCATCTGAAAATGTTCGAGAGCTGACCGGGGGCAAACAAAAGGCTACGACCTCAGACTCCTGGGCTTTGCGCGATGTCATTCACACATGAGCGCCAATTTTTCTTAATTTAAAAATTCTAGGCAACAAGACTATCAATTATCGATGACAACACAGAACAGTGAGAACATCATACTGGCAGGAGTCAAAATTACCTAAGTTTCTCTTTATAGTATGGAATTAAGCCGAAGAAATGAACACTTCGTGACCCAGGAAGTGCACCCCAGGGTGCATGCCTAGACGGCAGCACAGCGAAAACACAAAAGCTGGAAACCACCCAAACCGCCTGGGCTGAAGGAAGAACCCGTAAACAGTGGTCCGTCCCCGCAGCGGAGTGCTGCACGGCGGTGGGAGAGAAGTGTGATCTTGGGAACATCACGTTGAGAAAGAAAAAGGCAGAGAACAGAGGCTGCACAAACTCAGTCACACGAGGCTCGGAAACGTGCAGCACCAAACGGTGTCACGTCCAGGCTGCAGGCACACGGTAAAACAGTGACAGACAGCAAGAGAAGGACACATGGACAGAGACCCAGGAGTGTGATGGCCAGGGATGGGACCTGTGAGGTCCCCAGCGGGCCTTACAGGCGACGATGACGATAGTCCTGTTGCTCCAGCGAGCGGTGGGACACCAGGGTCCCTGCTGTTACTGTGTGCCTTACGCGTCTCACAAGCACTCGTGTCAGCCTCCCCATTAAACTCCAGGAGCAGCCTGGGAAGAACGCAGCTCACGGGAGGGCGCCCCAGGGTGGGCGTGGTCGGAGTGGTCCTCCCAGGGGCACTGCTCGGAGGGAACTGAAAACACACTGAATCGACCAAAGTGCGTCTTCTCTGTGTGACCGCCGTGTGCTTGCGATCCCACAGTAGCCCTCGCTGGGGAAAAGCCTGCCTCCTCAACAAGGGTGCCCTCACTGTGGCGTCTCGGTGACATGTCTGTAAGTCCCGCTCAGCACATTTCTGTGTTTGCCCTTTCATAGCCGCCACCGAGGAGGACATGGATTACATTCACTGGCCCCTGAGTCACAAGGCACAGCCACACCCGGGCTGGCCCACTGCTCCTCCCGTGCCCACCCCCAGGGACACACCACGAGTCCTTTCACCGCACAACCCACCTGGGCGGCCCTGCAGGGCACACGGGCCCCAGCCCACACAGGCCTCGATACGACCCTGGGGGCTCCATCTCCAGCTGCCCCTGCTCTGCTCTGGCCGCCCGTCCACACTGCAGTGTCCTGCACACCACATCCTCTCCCTTGGCGGCCCCCTCCCCAGGGCCACCGGGAAACAGACCCACCCTGCAGAGTCGCCCTGAGGAGCTGTTCCCTCCAGGTGCCGCCCACGGTTTCCATCAGCGTTCCACCAGCAGGAGGGGGCTGCTCCGCCCCCTGGGGTCACCTCTGCACCTGGCACCTGGGGCGTCCCGCCTGTGGGTGCTCAGTGAGCATTCAGCAAGGACAGTGAGTGGGGTTAGGGTCACTCTTTCTAGGCCAGGATTTTGTATATAAGGGAGGCCCCCCCCAGCCCCTCCAGAGGAAGTAAGCCAGGCCTGCTGGTCCTACATGGCTCAGGCTGGGGACACCGAGAGCCACCGAGAGCCACCGAGGGCCACACGCCTAGTACCTGCACAACAGGGAGAAGCCCGGCTCAGCGGTTCAGAGAGCACCGCGATCCGCCTCCGCGGAGGGCCTGCTCCCCACTGCACGCATGCGCCGGGACGCATCACAACGCTGTGAATTCACATTTTTGCTCCAATTGAATCCCGTCAATAAATCTATAAATGCAACACAATCCCAATCAAAACCTGATCAAGATGTGAATGGGGGTTGACAAGCTGATTCTAATCATCAGAAGGAAGAGTAATGGTTCTGGAGTAGCCAAGACAGCTTGAAAAAGGAAAAAACAAAGAGAGGAATTTTGCCCGACAAGATGTCAAAGCATATTATAAAGTAATTTTAATAAATATAATGTGATATTAGCACATGAATAGATAAATGGATCCTTGGAACAAAAATAGAGGATCATATACTGGAATTTAGTGTATGAACAAAGGTGGCATTTCAAATCAGTGGGGCGAAGGTGGATTATTCAATAAACAGTAGAACAACTTACTACCTGGAACAAAATGAAATTAAATTCCCTCTTCATACCATTAGCAAAAATTAATGGAAAAACGCAATATATCTTAAAAAAAAAACCTGCAAGAGTAATAGGAGAAAATATTAGAAAATATATTTATGACCTTAAATCTTAAACAAGATTCAAAGGAAAAGCAAAATTGAAAGATTGTACTACAACATTTAAAAGTTTAAAAGTTTATTTAAAAGTTTAAAAGTACATTTAAAAGTTTGTATGAAGAAAGATTATGTTTATAGATTATAAACATTATATGTTTAAGATTATATGTATACATTTAAAAGTAAACTTTTTGTATGAAGAAAGATTATATGTAAGTTAAGAGATGTGGCAGATGAAATAATACTTACAACACATGTAGCAAATGTAGGCACCCAATATACATAAAGAATTCCTTTGACATGACACCAGGGAAAGATACGAGTAGACAAGATGCAGACAGAAATTATACATTAAAAGATGCCTGATTTGTCAGTAAAGACGGGAAACGCAAGTGAATTTGGCATATTTGGTCGCATCAGGCCGGCAGACTTCAGCGTGCCGGGCAGGAAGGCGGGAGGGCTGGTGAGGTCACAAACGGGGACACTTCAGAGACCGCCCTGGCAGTCTCTGCTAACGTTTGCTGTGCAGCCTGCCTGCCTCCTTTTCTGCTCCGGTATTCGGTCCAGAAGCCATTAGGAGAGACTGCACAGGGGACATGCACATACTGGGGGAGGGGTGGGGGGGAGGGTGGTGGCCCAGAACGGGTGTGGGAGGCCGGGGGAGGCCTTCCCCGCTGAAGGCCTGTGACATGGGTATCAAAGCACCAAGGGGGGCAGGTGGCGGCGTCTGGGCCCGGGGCATGGGGCGTAGCAGGGAGAGGAGGGCTCCCCCCCACACAAAGGCGATTGATGGTGGGATGCTGGAGCCAGCAGAGTGAGGGGCCACCCGGGCAGCGGGAGGTGGGTCACTGACCTCGGGACTGAACCCTTAAGTAAAAGTTTGGAGGATAAGGGGAGCAGGGCTCTCCCTGGGGGACAGCGCCTTAGAGCTGTGGAAAAGGCAAACTAGGGTGGACATGGTGGTGTTGGAATGGAATTGGAGGGGGGATAGAGAGAGAGACATACTGTGTAAATAGATATGTGTGTATAGCGCTGTTCACTGAGAGAGCCCGGGAGAGCGACACCCCATGGCACACCTGCTGCCCAGACCCTGGCTGCTGCTTCCTCTCAGCTGCACCGCCTGGAAACAGGGCTGGGGAGAGAGGGTGGGCCCTCGGACCGGGGCTGGGGCAGAGGGAGGTCAGGAAGAGCACAGAGAATGAGCAGGGCTCCAGTGCCAGCTTGAAAGGCTGACCCGCTGGCCAGGTCAGGGACAAGTTGAGTGTCACAATATAGAGTGGTGAAAAAATGACAATGATCTTAGCAACTGATGAGGAATGGGATGCTCCCGATCGCGCCCACAGCTGGACACCCCCCCCCACGAGCGCATTACTGATCATGAAGGGGAAAGAGCCGCTCCGAGGTTGGCAACTCTGGCAGAGCCTGCTGTGACCAAATGAACCAAGTCAACCTCGTCGGCTGCGGGACACACCGAGCGCTGCACCACCCGACGGCAGGCGGGGGCAGAGCTCAGTGCTGCGTCTGCAGTTTTTCCCAGAGAGGCGCAGGACAGGGACCCGATCCCAAGGAAACAGGAGCCAAACCCCGACAGAGGGGCATTCTGCAAGACGACAGGCCTGTGACCCTCAGACGTGCCCAAGTCACAGAAGTCCGGGCGTGACGACAGAAATGGTCTAGAATGAAGATGAGGTGTGGCAACCAGACTCAGGGCGTGTGATCTGGGATCCCGTCAGGGTCAAGGACCTCAGTGGGACACTTGGAGAGACCTTGATGGGGTCTGAGGATCAGGTGGCAGGAACACACCAGCGATAGTTTCCTGATTTTTATGTTGTGACGTGATTAAGAGAATGTCCTTTTCGTAAGAAAGGCACACTGACATTTTTATTTGGGGGATGGGCATGTGGGTAGAACTTTGCACCGGCACCTTCAAATTAAGAGTTCAGGAAAAGAGGGTTCTCTGTCCCAGCTGAGCATTTGTGGGTGTTGCTGAGGAGAGGGGTAGCCACCAGGTTGTGAGCTCCAGAGGGGACGCCGGCCTCTTGATCAGCAATGAGGCGCTGACACATAGTAGGCACGTTACAGGTGGTCTTCGAAAGGGGAATTTTGGGATCATAAGGCCGACTACTTACTGGAGAAGGGGTGCTCCTAGGCCTGCGCTCAGCTCTCGATTCCTAGAGGAACAGGTCAGCTTTGAGGCGGGGGTGGGGGGCGGGGCAAGGAACCCTGCAACTGGGCTTCCACTGTCTCGCCAGAAAAATGGAAACAGTGCCACAGGAACCGGACCGGACCACCCGCTGCCACTTCCCAGAGAGAAGCTGAAGTCCCGGTGTGTATCGCGGCGTCTGCCGCCCCCACCGGGAGCCCCAGGCCACACCTGCCGGCTCCCGTCTCGCCTTGAGCAGGGCGCCCATGCATACCGATACACCAGACATGGCCCCACCTTCGGTCTGGTGGGGGCAGCAGACACACCAGCAATAGGACACAGTGGGGACCGGTGTCAGTGATGATGAGTCACTGTAACTGCAGCCAGTTGAGTCTCTGAGCAGCCCATGCAAACTGATATAATCCACAGAACAACCTTGTGAAAGCGGGCTTTGACAGGCCCATTTTACAGATGAAGCAGTTGAGGCAGAGAGAGGTGAGCTCACTGGCCCAGGTAGCTAGGATGTGAATGCAAGCCACCCGGTTCTTCCACGTTGCCTTCCCAGAGAGCGGATGAGTGAGCCAGCACGCCTGGCCCTGTCCTCCAGGTGAGGCTGTTCGCGCCGGGCCGTGGGCAGGGCCAGCGTCTGCCTGCCCCGGAGGCTCCCTGCAGCTGAGAAGGCGCGAACCGACACCTCCGTTAGCCCGCGAGGATTCATTTTTTTATTAAAAATGTCACAGGAAGTCCACTCGAACACCTGAAGCCGCTGCCAAGTGTGTACATGGGTGATGTTAATTAAAGCAAAAGATGACAGCCCCCAGGAAGAGGAATCTTCCTCCTCTCTCGGAAGAGTGACCTTTCAGGGAAGCTGCTCTACGGTTCTGGGTGGTCATTACCAGAGACTTCTGTGCGTCTTCAACAAAGCATGGGTTGCCGGCTCGGTGGCAGCCTCCGGTCTCCTGGTACACAGAGGAGGGCCCTCCCCACAGATACCCCCCCACCCGGGGGGCAATCGACTTCAGCAGGCCAAGCCACCAAGGATGTCCCTGCTGAGCAGAGTAAACCCGGCTTGAATGCAGCTCTCTACCCCCAGGGGCCCCTGCAGTCACCTCGGGGCCCAGTTCTCACCCTCAGCTTTCCATTGCTGTGACCTCCTCACTTCCTGTGGTTTCGCCGTCCACCTCCTCTCAGGCCCACGCCTAGGCCACCCCTGACTTTTGTCACCCTCCGAACAGCAGCTCCAGCCTGGCCCCATCTGACCATCCAGCGCCCCCTCCTGCACCCTCACCTCGCAGTTCCAGGGCTCAGACCACCCCAGCCCCAAGGCCCCACCTGGTTACCCAGCCCTCGGAACACTGAGCGCATCTGCACCGAGGCCTGTGTTTATGCAACTCAGCCGCAGCAGCCACAACCCACAAACATGCCAACAAACACCCGCCTCTCGGGCCAGGTTCGCGGCTGGGTCTGGAAAGGTACCTGCTCTCAGGGCGAGTGGATGCAAGAGCTCTGCTCAGCTTCCCGGGCCAGCGTCCCAGCCGGCACTGCCACCAGGGGGCGCAAACGGAGGAGGGCACTGAGGATCCCACAAAGGCTCATGGGGAGTTGGGACCCGAACTGGAAGCCAGGCTCGCGGGTTTGGTTTGGGTGGGGGCGGAGACAGAGGTCCGGCCATCCTGTTTGCGCCGCGGAGGGCTCTGTGGAGTTTCACCGCCGTTCCCAGGCCCTGAACAGATGGAAACTCCTCCTCACCCCCACCTGCCCTGGTCCAGCACGGGGGCCATCCCGGTGTAGTGTGCGTCCCCTCCCCCACGTAGACTGGTCCGGGGGTCACAGGGACTCGGTTGCCCTGTTTGCGGGTCTATGTATATGGCGTCATTTCAGGGAGGCAGCCTGGCGGGGTACACTTGGTTCTTGACTCATGTTGCACTTCGTTGCAAGTTTGCAAAAATTAGGTATTCAGAAATACTCAGATTCAACAGCTGCAGCCTGAAGTCTGCTGTCTGAATGGAGAGAATCCTGAGGTCACTTACCAACCGTGTATGCTCCTACATTCCTGCCAGCCACACACTTGTGTGGGCTCAATTTTTGTTTCCTCGGCTTGTAACCTGCTCCCCTCCCCACCAGGTACACAGGGAGGCTGTTCTTTGGGGTGGCTGGTTCTAACCACCACCCTGACAGCAGACCTGCCTCCTGCATCCGCCTAATAACTATTTATCTCCCCCTATCTCCCAACTTTCACAAAGGAGTAAGTTAAGTGCTCCAGAAATTGGAAAAAATGGAAACTTGACCTTTATTAACTGGGTTAATTGTCAAAATCTCTGCATGTGAAAAAAAAAATTAATGACCAAAAAGTGTAACTTTTAGAGTTTCGAAGATTAGGTTAATGTTCAAGGAAGTATAAACTTTGACCTTTTTGACACATGTCATCAGTAACATCTGTCCTAATAAATTGCTACCTGGGAGCAATTATAAAATTTTCCCTGTATCCAATCATGCAGTTTAATTGCCGCTGGAAATCCTGGCTTCCTTAGAGCCCGGAGAGGCACCTGATGCCTCCAGGGGACACTGTGTATCTACTCAGGGAGGCGCATTTGCACCCTCGATTTCCAGGCACCGAGATGCCCACCGACAGATCCCAGCGGCTCCAGCCAGGCAACTCGCCACGGGAATGAGGTGGAGACAGAAGACACTTCCACGCCAGACTTGGCGGCACGGAGCCTGGACCCTCTCATTTCCTTCTTAATTGTCCATTTCATACAGACGGCAGTAGGCGGGGCTGTACTTGTCCTTGTCACTGCGGATGGCCCAGTCACCCCTAAACGGGACTGATTAACTGGTGGTTGTTAAATGCCATCATCTGGGGATGTGTTTGTGGCCAGCCCATTTTTTAACTTAAAAAAAAAAAGGGATGTACATGAAGTCCTATATTAGGGATACTGCCCCCTGGGGGGCCCTCTGTAGCCCCCAGGGAGGTGGCTGTCCTCGTGCTTCGTGAGGCCCTGGTTGACATGCCTCTGGTGTCACATGTTGCTGGTCCGCCCAGAGCTGAGGACGGCGCCCAGCACGTTTCAGACACTCAGCCAACTGCTGGGTGGCTCAGCAGAGGGCACTGACCGGAAGCACATGAAGGAAGGTCCCCTGGGGTGGGACCCTGCAGCCATGTGTCTCGCTCCCATTGGCTCAGCATGGCCGCTGGACCTACATTTTGTCACCTGTGAGCCAGGGCTCCTCCCACCCGCCTCTGCCCCCTGGGTGAAGTCGGGGACAGCAGCAGAGGAGCCTGTTCAGGTGCCCGCGGGGAAGCACCCAGACCCGAGTCTCTCTGCAGAGCCGAGCCTCTGAGAAGACCAGCTTGGAGCCACTGCTGTGTCCAACCTCTGCTGGGGACAGGCCAGCAAGTGTCCTGCGGCTGCCCTCACTCCACCCCTCTACACTGATGTCGCTGGGATGGGTCCCTGAAGGAGGAGGCAGCCTCTCTACTCACCGTGAAGTTAAGAGCCGACAGCCAATTGTTACTTGGCTCTGGCACTGAGTTCTCAGCCTCGTTAACATGCAGAACAGCCAGGCCCGTCAGGAAGCGCTCTGCCGAGGCGGCAGCTCGGCAGCTCGTTAGCTCGTTAACGTCGGGGAGTCCGGTCGCCGCTCCGCTCCCGGGCAGCACAGCACACACCCCCAGGCCGCTCCCACTCAGAACCCGCTCTCGAGAACACACCGTGAAGGCGTCCGTGTGACATGCCACCTTCGCTAGAGCAGCTGGGAGAGTTCAGTTGTGTCGCGTGCCTGTTGCAGCCCCTGCCTCTTGAGGGGGCTCTAGGGCCTGAGAAGAGGCCACTGCCGTGCCCTTAACTGATCTCAGAGCCTGGGCCTCAGCTCAGAAGAGTTGGAAGCACCCCTTTCCTTTCTTCCTGGGACAACTGTTGAAAACACCTGGTCCTTTTATTTTATTATTTATTTTTATCCTCACCCGCGGACATTTTTTATTGCTTTTAGAGAGAGAGGAAGTGGCAGAGGGAGGGAGGGAGAAGCATCAATTGGTTGCCTCCTGTGCACGCCTGACTGGGATCAAACCCAAAATCGAGGCACGTGCCCTGACCAGGAATCGAACTGGCGACCTTTCGGGGCACGGGATGGCGCCCAACAACCAAGCCACACCGGCCAGGGCCATCCTCCTCCTCTCAAAACCCACAGAAGTGGCGCGACTGGGTCCCCTGACTGTGACCACACTGCAGTCTCAATGACTGGAAATCACTAGATGAGAACCCAATGCTGTGCATTCTGACAAGTGCCCATGGCCAAAACGAAACTCCTCCAGTTTCTGGATGAAAAGGTAGCAGCTGTTTCTCCCAATGCGCCTGTGGACTCACTTGACTGCGCCCTGGGTCACCTGGAGTGTCACCTCCAACGTCAGGTGTGCTGGGTGGCACAGGCCCCAGCTGCTGTCTCCTGCTCCCTGGTGGCCATTGTCCGCACCCAGTTAGGGGACGGTGTGTTTTCGGGCTGCCTGTAAGATTCACTTGAAAACCCGAAGCCAAGAAACTCAGAGGTGCCTGTGGGGCAGGTCTTCACACTTAAAAAGGTGCAGGTGTGACTGCGGTATCTGCCAGGTCTGCAGGAGGCAGGTGAGTAGGGCAGTGGCAGGTGGAGCTGAGGCCGACACCCACATCCCAGGGCCCCACATCCCAGGGCGGATGGGAAGACTCCATTGCCGGGCAAGCCCTGCCCCCTCTGCTCTCGGGGAGGCAAAGCCTTTGGTTCTCCATCGGTCTGTGGGTAGTCACAGTGGGAACCGTCTGCGGAACGCCTGCTGCTCTGGGCCCTAGACCACACTGTCGCAGCCACCCCGGCAGGCGGCCGCGATGCCGTTCCATCTCACAGACCAGGAAGCCACAGCCCAGCGTGGGAAGCAGCTCACTGGGGGTCTCAGACACTGGAGGAGCGGTCAAGATTCTATGCCAGCCCTGCCCGATTTCAAAGCTCAGGTTTTTGGATGAGGCTTCTTTGGGCTGAAATGCTGACCACAGGTTCCCACGCGAATCCTCGTGAGGGCCCCATGAGTCGCACGCGCGGGAGTGAGCGTTTGCTGGTCAGCTCCTCGTCTTTCAGAGAAGCAAGTCGGCATGACACAGGGTGGGGAGCAGTGGGGAGCTCGGGGACAGCGGCTCTGCGGGGCGGGGGGGAACCGGCCACCCATGGCTGCCCGCCTGGGGTGCACTCGGCTGCTTTCGGTGTTTTAGGCAGACCTCATGATCCTAGAAGTAGCTTCCCCCAGCCAGGCACTGTTCAGATGGAGGAGGGTGCTTTGAGACGCAGCCACAGTAATGACCCTTTGCTACCAGAACGTGCCTGAGGAGCCAGGATTCAACAAGCGGGAACAGGGAGAGGAAGGAGTGAGACTTCCATCAACCTGGGGAAGCTTAATTCGAAGTTCCAAAGGGCGGTGTCTCCCATTGTGGTGACTGGCCCAGCAGTGGAGGGACCCTTTCAGGGCACACCCCAGGTGCCAGGTGTTCAGACGAGCCAGGGGAAGCCGACGGCACCCCACCTGCAGCTGCGCCCGCACGGCACCTGCACTGTGAAGCTCGGTCTACACCACACCATGTCCCTGGTAACTGAACCTGAGGATGGGTTTTGAGAGCATTACACATACGTGCTCATGGACACATATATGCATCTGTGTGTATGTACAAAATATACGTACGATCCTCACACACAAGCATGCCAGCCAGGGTCCAGGCCAAGGAGAGTGGCCCACATCAGTAAGAGGGTTTTCAAGATAGTTATCAGTCGGAGCGGGTATGTGGCAACCAGAGCTACTGGGCCCAGCACCAGGGATCGTGCCATGAGGCCCGTGAACATAGCACTCTCTTTTTACCTTTTTCTTAGGAGACCAGCAAGGGCAACCTGTGTTTAAAGGAGTGGGCAACTGCTACATTCTCTGGCTAAAGAAGCTACTTATTGGGTCGACTGCCACAGGATCGGCCCTCCCAGAACCCAGAATGGTGGTGTCCAAGGCTCCATCTCCCACAGGCTCTCCCCCAGAGGCTGGACCTTCTGGACCCTCCTGCGCACGCCTGGCCATCCCTTGCCCCCACTCCACTGCTCACAAAGAACCCCTGGATGCCCAGCTGCCAGTTCCTCCCCACCCCCGTTTTCTCTGAGTGCCACGGGCCAGGCATCCCGGTCATGAAATGTGGCATGTTCTGCTTGGGTTATGGTTGTGTGTGCAAATGGGTGCCTCACTGCTCAGAAGCCATGGGGGTTCCTTAGGAATCTTTGAATCACCCACGGAACCTGGCAGTGCACTGAGAACACAGCCAATGCCAAGTACAGGCTGGAAGTTCCTGCATCGATGGACCCATGGGAGCCAGGATGGTTTGCTACCCCCAGGCCCACTAAGATTCCTGCCTCCCGGGAGTGGCTCAGACCAAGAAACCCCACAGCTCCCCTTTACAGAGCACTCAGCACAGTAGGCGCGGTGCCCGGGCTCCTGCACGCACTGTCTCCTTGGCCCCCCAGTTCCTCTCCAGGAAGGAAGACAAACCCTCAAGACAGACACAAAAGCATGCAAGGACTGTCCCTGGGCCACAGCCAGGAAAGGAACAAGGTTGTCTGCCCATGCACTCCGCTGCAGTGGGCTGCCTCCCATCCTCTGATAAAATCAGAGTGCACCAGACATTCAGAACGCTCTCCTCGTGTCCTTGTGCCACTGGCCCCCGACGGCCAGGCCCTGGCCATGTCCTTGCCTGAGCAGTGGCCCCGCCCTCCCACCATCCACCCCTCCTTCGTGGACAGTTCTTCAAACCCAGGATGACAGGGTGCAGGCCCAGCTGCGGCCCCCTCCCTCTGGCCACACACACCCAGGACCGCACTGCACTAGTATTTAAATAACAAATTCACCAGCATGTGTAAATACAATTCAGGTAACTCAAATTCGATTGGGAATGCATTACAGGAGGCACTGTTGACTAAGACAGCAGGGCGACGCCGCATGAGCTAATCGGACCCACTCTCTACCCACCTGAAGTTGACTGAACACAAGTGGGCCCGACCCTTGGGCCGAGCCGGTGGCTACCCCCCATTGAACACGGCCGCTCTGCAGACCAACGGCCATGTGAGCAGAGCTCGCCGTGTCACGCAAGCAGCGTCCCACCGCAGCCACGGGTACAGCCAGCACCTCCAATGCTGCGCACGCTGACACCTCTGAACCGGCCCCCACGTGGTCCCCGACTTCCCGGAGTCTGCACTGCCCCAGTTCTGACCTCAGGCCACAAGGACTTTGTGTGGATTTGTTTTAATCTCTTACTCTAACACACACATACTAACCACCAGAAAACACAGTGATAATTCACAGGAAATTAACTTCCCTTTTTAAATTCTCACCTAGGGAGGTATTTATTGATTTTAGAGAGACAGGACACTTGCCCCAACCGGGGATCCAACCCGCAACCTGTGGTGCCCAGGATGACGCTCCAGCTGACTGAGTCACCCAGCGGGCCCAACTTCCTCATTTTTAGTGAAGGTTTAATTTAGCAGGACCACGGGTACTGGGAACCTGAGAGTGTTTTTAATGTCTCCCCCCATCTCTCAAATGCAGACATCTTCTAGAGAGCTCGTCCTGGAACTACTGGGGAAAATCACCCTCGTTTTCACCGTCTGGGTAGAAAAGCTCAGTGGTTTTACTAGGCTGGTGGCATCTCACTGCTGACTGTTCACACGAATCACGCACAGAGCCCACGCAACAAGCAGAAGCTGGCGTCTTTCCAATGACCAGTCTGAACAGCCTTGCGTCCGACAGCATTAGGAAGAGAAAGAACACTCTGAAACGAGTTGGGAGGACAGACGACAGTGAGTGCTCTCCGGTGCCCATCTAACCCCTTCCCCTCCGTTTCCCAGCGCTCAGCGGGGGCTCCACGTGGCTGGGCACCAGCCTCGCCCCTGCCGAGCCACGCGGGGCCAAGGGCCACTACCGGGTGCTGCGGTCGCGCTGGTTGTAGGCCATGGTTCCAGGACCATCCTCCCCAACTGAGAAAATACTGTCACTCAAAAGTCCTCAGTCTTCCAACAGGAAAACATCCTGTTCTCACGGGCGCCATTCTTATCGGCGCCATTCTTACATCACAAACACAGACTGTCCTCGATGGGAGTCTGACACACCGTCGCCCTTCGGTCCAAATGCCTCCATACGCAGGCCCCACCATGGACGGGGAGTCTGCGAGCAGCAGTTTCCACGTTCTCAAGCAGGACCCCTGACAGTCCTGTAGTCCTTTACCTGGGCAGGATGCGCGGAGTCGGGGCCCGAGGGGAGACGCTGCGCCCTGGCGGTGCTGCGGGGACTTGAGCTTCACCCCAGCCCACCCGGGCTCTTTCAGCCCCGCCCCAATGCGAATCTTTTCCAGGGAATCTTTTCAAAGCTATCCCTCCTCGAGATGCTACTTTGTGTCTGAACTGTGTTTGTCTTTTCAAAGGACACAGTTAACATTACACTGGAAACTTTCTCCCCACTGACCAGTGTATCTACAGCCAAGGCAGTCACGGCTGCTCTGGTCCCTGGGGCTCCTCTACCAGAGTGGGGGACTCCTTGGGGACCGCTGCACTCTGGCCTTCAGGAAGTTCGTATGTGAGACCAGCTCCTTCTTCTTGGCAAAGGAACTCAGGGACAAGGCTGACAGGAGAGCGGGCAGTCACAGGTGGCTCCTCACGAGGAAGCTCGGACCACGTACACCCGTACAATGTGCACACGTCACTGGCATCACACGGACAGAGTCGCCGACCTCAGACAAGGATGAAGCCTGACACCGGTGTGCGATGCCACGGGCAGGCTGGCCTGCCGGGCCCCAGAAGGCAGGCGTCCTCAGTGAAAACAACAGACATAGCGTTTTCAAAGCCAATGACAGGCTTACTAGAACATCAGAGTCGACGTGGAAACGTATCTTCAAGACTGGCAATCCGCAATCTTAAGAGTGGTGGGTTTCTGGGGATGGATGCCCCCTCTCGCACCAGGACACCATCCCAAGCCTTTATTTCCCCTGAACCTTCAGCGCTCTTCTTTCCGTGGGCCTGCCGCCAGCACGCCCCATCCCTCCGGAGCGCCACCTAGCAGCTGGTGAGGGCTGCGAGAGAGCCTCTCCTCACCTCTGAACCCCCAGGGCCGGCAGAACGCAGGCAGCGCTCAGGTTCGAGCCCTGCCTGGTGGACGAGGAGGGTGGTTTGCATAAAAGCTCGACTCAAAGAGTCTGTCCCACTCCGAATAAAAGGAAGAGACCAATATATTAATCATGGTTTCCTTTTAATAAGGCTTTTTACTCAAAAGTGTAGCTTTGAAAATCTCTAGCTTGAGAAAACCTGAAGGGCCTGGAGCCCCTCACTCTGAACCCAGTGGCGGAGAGCGGCGGCTGCCGTGTTTGCAAACTCTCCGTCACCCACGCTGGAGACCGAGTGCACCACTTAAAATCAGAGCCAACCCTGGACACTAGAAAGATGATGCCTGTCCTACTTTGATTCAAGGAGAAAAGACAAGTTCTTAATACAGTAAAACAACACAAAAAGTAAACAAGTCTTTAGAAGTCACTAGGGGTGTGTGTATATTTATATAATTAGGATTATCATCAACATTTAAAACTATTAAAAATAAGGTTGCCACCTTACCTTTTATTTTGGTACTGGAGTGCTCTATTTTTTAGGGGGGGGAAAAGATTCTGCCCAGACAAGCTCCCACACCTCCAGCGTGATCCTGACTGCGGGACTGCACACCCCCGCTGGCAGGAGGCAGAGAGGCATTCGCTCTGCTGTCGCGATGACAGGCCCACAAAAGCACAGCTGAGAGAGGAGCCCAACTCTTCCCCAGGAAGAAAACACTTTGCCCACAATGGGTCTGCAAAGCCTTCCGAGGCACCTCTCTCCCCCTTCTGCTGTCATGGTTTGATGACTTGCTTGCTTTGCCTAAAAGCAAGATGGCAATCTTAATCAAAAAAGAGAAGCTAGATTTTTTAAATAACTTAAAAAAATTATTTTTATATAAAGCAGCAAAAACACTTTCCTCTCTGCAGAAAAAAAACCCCCGAACGTGAAATAAGGAACCCCAGCGACGGAAGGGGATGCTATCGCGGGCGTGCAGCCGGGGCCCGCGGCAGCCGGCACCCTCAGAGCCGCTCCGGGGCCTCCCCCGTGCTCCCCGAGGGAGGCTCTTTGGCATCTTCAGTTGCTCTTTTCCTTTCCTCTTCATCTAAACTTTCCTTTTCTGACCTGGTCCCATTGGGGATAGAGTTCTGGCCATTGACTAGCCCATTTTCTGCAGCCTTTGCACGGCTGACGGCCTCTGCCAGGGGGAGGGCCCCCTGGCCGCCGATCCCCTCCCCCAGGCTCCGCAGGACCAGGGGCAGCCTCGAGTCCGCCCCATCACCCTCCAGCAGCCCCGGGTTACTCTCCTCGTACTTGGGCAGCGGAGCCCGCTCCTCCATTTGCTTGCGGTAATATTCCCGGTTTGCGGCCGCACTCTTCACCGCTTTTTCCAAAATCTCTTTTTCACCCAAGCGCAACTTGATGGCCATTCTTGCACGAACAGAAAGGTCCTGGTTTTTCAAGATGGACTTGTCTTCCTAGAAAATAAAAACGAGCAAAATTAATCACAAGAAGTTTAAATCAGCAAAACTACACAGACAGAAGGCAAGTCAGCAGTTGTTGAGGATGTGGCATGCGACATTTGGGGCGTGACACAAGGTTCCAGAACTTGACTGTGGAGATGGCTGCATGACTAGACTCTTACACCAGAATGTGCACTTCAACACGGTGAATGCTGTGTGAGAACCATGCCTCAGTAAAACTACCATGAAACAGAAGAGAGAGGCTACATACAAGGTGCTTTCCCACGTCTGACAGAGAACCTCCCTTGTGTCTGAACTTGTTCTCCCTCTCGTCTTGGGAGCTAACAGGGTCCCCAGGCTCAGCCCTTGGCTGAATGAGTGAATGAATAGATGAATGAATGAATGAATGAATGAATGAATGAGAAGTATTTCAAGTGAGTGACCCTATGGTCAACTTTGAAAGCACAAATGAAAGCTTCTATCTGTTGTATTGTGGTTTAGAAATTACAGACAAGCATCAAATAATGTGAAGAACTGACCTTCTAATCAATAATGCCTCAAAAGGATTTTTTTGTTAAGCGTAAAGGTGTTAAATAAAAAAAAAAGAATTATAGTAATTTACATGCAGGAAGGAATCCCTCATCAAGCACCTCCTAATGCATGACAGAGCTTGAACCCTCACGCAGTCGGATTACCTCGCTAGTCGTCTTGTACGTCTTCAGAAGCAGCGAGGCTCGATCTTCCAGAAACGCCCACAGGCGGACCTCATTGTCCCAACTCACGGGGTACTCGGCGTTGCCCAGGGTGAAGACTCTGTCGATGGCGCTGTCTCCCAGCAAATGCTCCTTCAGTTCTTCTACAAGAGGGACAAACAGCCATCCGTCAGGGAATGGCGCTCCTCATTTTAACAAGCCACCCACCTCACACCACGGCTTCTCCAACAGTACCGCTTCCCCGTGCTCGGCCACCAGGCCGTTTCCCGACTCTTCGGGAGAGTCAAGAGCAAAGTTTGGGGCAGGAAAACAAGGTGAGCGCTTCCTGAGCTGGCTCCAGTTAAAGCCTCTGTTTTCACCAGGGACCCCAAGAACCTTCAGACCGTTTCACCAGCTACCTTTTAAAAGACAATCTACAGTGGCACTTTGACAACACTCTTCCTCCAAGCCACGAGCTCTGTCACACCAGCCCCGTGGGAAAGACGTTCAGACAGACGATGTCACGAGCACACCGGACCACCAGCAGAGCACCGCAGCAGGCCTTCTGATTGAGGCCTGACGGGGCTATTCACACAGCAGACCCCACCCACCTACTGACCCCGAAGTACAACAGAGCCACAAACAGAGAAACAAGAAATGGACTAGGAAAATCTAGGAAAACCACAGTTAAGGAAAAACATGTGGATGCCCCTCACTTGTCAGGAATTTAAATAGCAATTGCAAATAAACGCAAGCGAACATCTCAATTACCTTCAACTACATTTAAGAGGAAAGAATTCAGCAACTGCTCTGAGCGGTTTATCTCCTGGCACATTCTCTTCAAAAGACCAAAACATGCTGGTTCTATTCATGCTCAAGACATCCACCCGCTTCTTATGTAATTAGGAGACAGTGTCTTTTTCAGAGCAAAATGCCCCGCAGCTGTCACTCTTTACAATGCAAATGCGAGGACTTCTGTTGCCAGCAAACCAAACTTTTATCAGTTTAGAGTGATTCGAAGGACACGTCAATTGTCTCGACGTGACAAACTGTCTATGGCTAAAGAGAAACAAAAAAAATCAACAGCAGATCTAAGATGATTCAAGGACTTTGTCTTTTTCTAAATTTTAAACAAAACAGAAGTTAATCTAATGTTCAAAAAAGAAATTCATTAAGTTGCCTTTGTCAGCGAAAGACTGTGATAATTCAGGGTTTTTAGATGTTTGATCCTTCAGTTTGTATTCTTTGTAAAAAGTCATTAAAAGTTTAAAAGTACCCTGAATGGTGGAGATTTGTTTTCAGAAGCCCCCCAAACTGAGGTTTCCGTTTTTGTCCTCTTCCTCAGCCTGCCCATCTCGACCTTCGGGTCGGCCAGCGCAGCGGCACACACGGCCTGCGCTCCCTGCCCCTCTCCGACCGACTGCACACCCACAGCTGGGGGAGGCGGCAAGGTCGCCTCACTGGGAAGGCGAAACCAGGGCTCCTGCAGCGGGCCGCCCCCCACCCCCCGCCAGCTCCCCTCTGCTGACCAGCCCTGGACAGACGCCCTGCGCCTGGAACCTGCCCTGTCCTCGCGGAGCCCTCAGCCCCACCCCCACCATGGGAGCGAGCTCTGGTCATGCCAAGCGCAGCAGGCGCCCTTCTCCCCAGCCCAGGTCCTCCAGACCCCAGGGCACCAGGGTTTCTTCTGTGGCTCGTGTCATTGCCAACCAGCAGCAGCCACGTGGGATGCCTGGGGCACGGGCTCTGGAACCAGACAGGGCCACCACCTGCCATCAGGGTGGCCCAGTTCCTCATCCTCTGTGAACTGCTGTTCCTATGTCAGGCACACAGGACCCTGTCTCTCGCTAGGTTGATGAACCGCCATCCAGCCTGCACTGCACTCAGCACTGCGAGGGCACACAGGGGTGCTCACTGTCCTCACCACCGCCGCTTCATACAGACCCTCAGCCTGTGAGCTACAACAAGATTCAATGTGTACCCCTGCACGACACGCAAGAGCAACCACAGTCAACCCTTAACTCGTGCCCATTGAATGGAGCTGGTGAGCCCCTGCTGAAGCACCATGTCACCAAAAGCTCGCACCTCAATGATGGAGAGGCTGCAGCAATGTGGCTGCTCAAGAGGGACAAGTGTCACCTGGTGCCTCAGCATTTTTGGCCTCTTGTTTTGGGACTAAGTGTCCTCTACCTCCCTGCTAACAGAGGCCACTTTTCCTGGATCTGGACACGGATGCAGGGAGCTGGGGACAGCAGAGACCAGCAGAGTCCCCTCCACAGGCCATGGTTTAGGGCCACGGCCCAGATGTCTTTCCCCAGTGCCCAGACAGCTGTCTCTGGGAGAATACTCACTTGTCGGTCCCACTGGGCAGCCACTCACCCCTTACCCGACCTGCCCTGCACAGGGTGCAAGTGAGCCGACGCCACCAGCAAACACACACGGTTAAGGTGAGGCCTCTGCGCCAGGCCGTGTGAAGCCCAGTGTTGGGTGAAAAGGGAAAACCACCACCACAACAAGTCAGGTCTCAGTAAGAAACCCAAATGGCTTGTCTTAAGCAAACATGACACAGACGCTCAAGGCACATTTTTAACTCTCTCTGTGCCTGGAAAGACAGGCTAGAGACAAGTACATCCCAGGACTTCTGCAGACTCTGCTGGCAGCACTACTGACTCTAGCGGGATGCCTGGCATTAAAAGGCCTTCTGGCCATTTCAGACTCAGAACACAGGCCTGGGCAGCAAATGGAGCCCTGTCGCCACCCCCCCAGGGCGGGGAGGACTTTGCCAGAGCACGTGACTTCAGTGTTAACTCCTCGCTACTGCCGGGGTGAAGTAGGGAGAAGCACGTCAAAACCTCCCATCGCTGGAGGTGAGAGAGTTCCACAGACAACCCCAGATGTTCTCGGTTTTCTTCCAAGGCAGTAGAGCATTGTTTATGACAAATGAATATTGACAGTACATTGAGGACGAAATAAAACATTTTCAAGGTAAAAAAGAACTTCTTTCTCCAATATTGCTAACTTACCTCCTGCTAAAAGGTACTTTAGTTTTCAGCAATTTTATCTTTAACCTGAAACCCAATGTTTTGTATTTCCATGAACTGAAAAGAGGGACCATTTCTTCCCGAAGTGATTTTACCTTCGGTCATGCAGAACA
Organism: Tonatia bakeri; assembly: GCA_004024845.1. Taxonomy (NCBI): domain Eukaryota; kingdom Metazoa; phylum Chordata; class Mammalia; order Chiroptera; family Phyllostomidae; genus Tonatia; species Tonatia bakeri. The sequence goes on from PVIA01006766.1 coordinate 24,052, forward strand.
CGCGGAGGAAAGCCAGCAGCTGTGCAGAGACGGGCGGCTCCGTGAAGTGCAAGGCAAACACGCTGGAACTGCGGGGACAGGAAGACCAGTCACCCCCTGCAGCGACCTGCCCACTCCCAGTGAAACCCCCGAAACTATGGTCCGTGTGCCCATGTGGCTGTCCTCAAGGAGCGCGCGGAGTGGCGGCCCCCGCCGTTCCAGCTCCTCCTCTGAACTGCCAGGGTACCGCCTCCCCGCCCCGCCCAGCGCGCAGCCAGCGGACTGAGGAGGACAGCAGCGAGCCTCCCACCAGAAATCTTACAGTGCGTCGGCCACAGCCTCCGCTCACATGCAACACTCTAAGAGAATTGAGCACACTGTGGTTCTTAAAAAATGTTAACAATAATTTATGTTGAGTTCACGTTTTAATCATTAATCAAATATTGACAAGTTCAATAAAAAAAGGCCCGGATAATCCATTTTCATTAGGAATAGTTCCTCTCTTCCCTGGAGAACTAATAAATCATACTTCTTGTCTTCTTTATCACTTTGCACCTCAAATGCACTAAAATCCTGAAGAATTTAACCAGAAATTTTTGAAGTGACTGCGGATCACGACTTCATTTCAGAAACTAATGGTGGCAAAAAATTAAATGAAACAAATTGATCCAGGTCATTAACCTTTTCAAGGTGAAAGACATTAATGACACCAAAGTACTTATTTAACTTAATGAGGATTTCAGGCCACAGCCCCTGGAACTGACTGTGAACACTCCCAGCGACACAAGTATGTTTATCCCAAAACGCGGGACGTCACCAGGGTGTGCCTGTGTGTGTAACGGGGATAAAGGGATTAAGACAAACTACTGTAGAGAAGTTTTATTACCACACCACTTAAACATCATGCAACTGGAAATAGTTTGAGCAGCACAGGCAAGAGCTGGCCGCGGTTTTCTACGTACGTGGGGATGCCAGCGCGAGCCAAGACCTCGGCCTTCATCGCGTAGAGCCTGTCACTTTTACTCACTCCAAGCTTTATTTTCACTCTGTCGTGTGAATTATTGTCAAAGAAAAAACCACTGTGGATCACAAACTCTGCATTTGACCGAGTGCCATAAAAAATGTAAATCTGAGATGCAGTAAAGAAAAAATAAAGGGACATAAGAGAGATTTAACATCCATTCTCAGCACAGAGCAGGGCAAAGGGTCAGTTCTCACAGACGCAACATGCTTTACACTAACTAAGGCAGCGGGATCCCGCGGCAGGGACCCTGCGGCTCTCGGGACATTGCGGACACCCGGGTGCGGTTCCACAGGCACACACCTCCCCACCTTCCCAAACTGCCAGGGACGAGGAGCCTCACTCCCCGACCCGGGGGCCCCAGTGCACAGGAAGGAGCCAGGCCTTCCCACGAGTCCTGTCCCTGGCGATGCAGTGGGAGGGAGGCACAGGAGGACTATTTCTCCACCGCTGCCCTCCACAGTGTGCCCCGCTCCTCCGCGTCCCACACAAGAGCCTCTCTTCTGGGCCAACAGTTTGGGGCGCTGCCTGTCAGAAGTTCATTTCCAGATCCTGTGGCGATTCTGAGCTTTCTGCCAACTGCGGATCAGTACTTTTGTTAGACTAATAGATTTCATTTTGTCTCAATCGCAGCATCAATGATTCACATCAGTTCTGGTTTTTCTGTATTACCTGCTTGGTCGTAAGACCGACAGACAGAATGCAGGTGTGCAGAGGGCATATTTTCACACGAACTGAAAGGCTTAATCCTGCCCCTGCCCACATACTTACATATAATATTGGATACATAAACCTCACAGATTAAAGTCTAAGTACAAGGAGGCAGATCTGTACTTCCTGATTCCTTTATGTTTTTGCCACTTAAACGGCCTCCCTCCTTTCAAAGGGTCTACTCAACAGGAAAAAAAATGCAGTTTATAAAATTGAAAAATTTGTCTCACTTTCACAACAGTTCATTTTCAGCTGACAACTTTACCAATATTTGGTCAGCTGTGCAAATAACTGCATTTAAGTCATTTTTTCTTTGTGGACTTAGAGCACAATGTATTTACAACAGCTTTATGTCTCAGGACTCGTTCCCCAAACAACCCTAAATAGAAGTCCCCAATTTTCCTGCCCATGTTAAGTACCTTTTACAATTACCAACGCCGCAGGACACCAGGGCCCAGGGCCCGCCCCCTCCACCGGGCCCGCCCCCTCCACCGGGCCCCCTGGCCTACCTGCTCTCCCGCCTGGAAGTCCTGCAGAGCCACGCACTCGCAGCGGTCGTCCTCCAGGTTGTACCCTGTGGTGATCTGGAGGCAAGGACAGGGGTCTCTCACTCAGGGGGGTCTTTTGTGGGCAATTAGAGGATAAGAGCTATCCACAGGTACTTAAAAGCAGTGCATGTGCCTCATGAAACTGAGCAAAGAACTGCTTGGTTATTTTAATAAACACTATTTACACCAGAAAATCTTACGGAAGATTCTGTACTTAAAAGACATCCTCTTAGGAAAATATATTGTACAGGTTATCACCTGCTTTTCTCAATGAAACATAAACCATTTATTACAAAGATACTGCCTTCCAGCTCTGCCCGTGCCACCGGCCCCGCCCCCACCAGGGGCAGTGGATTCCAGACCTGGAGACCTCTATTGACTTGCAAATGCCGTCCCTGCCCAACTTTAAGACACTGAAGTGGGCTTTCCACAGAGAGTCAGGGGAAAAGTTGTTTCTGAGTTTGTATGCATATTTTACTCTGAAATTAGAGAAAACTTTCAGATAAGCAAAGGAGAAATAACTTAGTTGTATCCTAGTCACTTTCTTTCTGCTGAGAGCTACATCATGAGTTTTAAGCCCATTACAAATAAATACAGGAAACCCACCAACTACACCAAAACCCGAATCTCTCCCTAGCATCTCTCCCTAATGCATCTGTTCTCTGGGGGCCAGGCAATGACAAGGTCTTGGCACTTAAGCCACAAAAATCTCTTTGCACCTCAGCTGGTCGGCATTTTGTCTTCTCAAACTTTCCTTGGAGTGTTTCCTGCCTGGCCAGTCCCCTGCTTCACAGAGGGCCCGGGGCTTTCTCACCTAGCTTATCCTTTGCAAAACTTTCCAGCTGGCCTCCAGCCCCAGGCCATCGCCAGAGCGCCAGCACAGTGCCGACCTCCAGTCCACACCCTCACAGCGTGCTCCACTGGGCCTGCAGGAAGACACCCAAACTTGCACGCAAGGCCAGTTCACAAGGAGACCCAGGCCTCCCCTTCAGCCTCTGGACATGCCACTGGCCTGCAACGCCGGCCACCTCTCTGTCTCCCTTGTGCCGGGAACCACCCTGTTTCTGTTCCCCCAGCACCCCCACCCTGGCTTCTGCTGCGAAACCAGAGCCCTGTGGTGACACCCCAGCACGAGGTGGCTTACTTAAGCACCTGCCCCCACCAGGCACCTCTGCTGCACCTGATGCCGACACTGCCTTTGGGAACACTCACTCGATGCACGGCCCCCAGGGGAAGCACAAAGCCCCCGGTTTACCGTATTTTGCCGAGTATAATGTGCATATTTTTGCCCACATTTTTTGAGAGAAAAACAAGGATGTGCATTATACACGTGTAGCAGTATACACGTAATTCCATTTCTATATAAATGTTTTTAATTCTTTTTATTTATTCTTATGCATTAAAAGGGTAACTCTAGAAAGCAATAATGATATCTATATGCAAAATACCCTGGAATACGATAATCGGTTTTGTTTCTAAATATAAATAAATAATTGAATTAAAAAATTAAAACAAGATTTTTTCCCAAACTTGGGCCAAAAACATGGGTGCGCAGTCACACGGGAGTGCACTCCACACAACCAAATACAGTGTGTCAAAGCTCCTTCCCTGAGCCTGCCCCTCCCTGCCCCACCTGGGTCTCAGACTGTCTGCACAGGCTCGTTCATCACTTCGGACCCCCTCGTTCTGCCCAAGGGAATCAAAATTCAAGACCAACAAGTGCTTCTTGCTGACAAAGGTTTGGGTCCAGCAGTTTGGGGCCAAAATAAAAATACTTTGAGTCTCGGGAACAGCACTCTGGGAGAGAAGGCCACGTGACACCAATCTTTAAACCCAACACCCCCAAGGCAATGCTTAGTTAAACACACATCTAGAAACCCTTCGTCCTCCTGCAAGACCAATGAGCCAATCAGAAAAAAGGCAACAACGAGAAATACGCGAAGCCCGAGTTCTGGCAGAGCAACCCCATGAGGCCCCTGCCCAACACTGAAATCACTTTTCTGACCCCAGACTTGACCTTGGTAATAAGGTACAGAAGAGGAACTGCCCATCCACTCCAGACCTGGAAGTCTAGAACACCAGGGTGTGGTCACACAGGGACGTGACAGGGCAGGGACAGGAAAGGAAGTCCAGATAAGCAGGGGGCCCAGGAGAAGGGGACGAAGACAGTAGGGAGGGCCACCGATACTCGACCTGAACAGGCAGAAACACGAGAGACAGATGCCAGGACAGGAAGGGAGGCTATGGGAGGGGCCTGGAGACTGTGTGTGTGCTCAGGACAGGGTGACCCGCCTGAGGAGCTAGGTGAGCAGTCGGTCCTGCAGGCGACTTAGGGACAGCAGTGTAGGCAGAGGGAACAGCACGTGCGAAGGCCCGAGGTGGGCATGGGTGGGTGGGCGTCTGAGGAGCCACCAGGGGAATAGGCAGGTGTGCGCTGGGGTGTAGCGGGGGCAGGCTGAGCGGCGTGCCTGTCTGCCGCTGGAAAAACCTGGGCTTCTTACTTGGAGACTGGAAGACCCCTGTCAATCTGAAGGTTTGTTTAGATTTCTCCGTACTCAAACAGAAAGGCCTTTAAAAAGAGCCTGACTCAATTCTGCCTGCCTCCCCCAACGCTCCTTCACCCTGACTGCAGAGTCGCATGTTCAACTGCTGGGCCCAACGTTCCAACACACAGCCCCTACCGGAGCTAACTCAGGGCCTATCACCACTTAGAAGTGTGCTGCTCTGTATAAATCGCCACCTGGAGAAAGGAAACCTGCTGCTTGCGTTAATTTTGAACAGCTCATGCAGAACTTAAAGATGTAGTATTTCTTACAGCTTAATACCAAGTCTCATAAACCTGTCTGAGTTTGTTTCTGCGAGTAGCCAGGACCAGCTCCTGGTGTGCCCTGCCTTCCTCTCCCCTGCTCCCCATGCTCCTGACTGTCAAGTTCAACTGCCTTCACTCCCGCAGCCAGGTTTGGGACGTTGCTGGAAGCACACAGCGTGGCTGGGCTACTCCCTAGTGACAGTCAGAACAGACAGACAACTGTCAGGACCCACACTCACAAAGAAAATCTACTGTCGGGAAAGCCCAGCCTTACCTTCAAATGCCTCACTTTTTAAAGACGAGATGAACTGCTAGTACATGTCATACACAAATTCTCAGCATTGAGACAGATTCTTAAATCCTACCAGACGGAACTCCCATAGAGTCCCACAAGCACAGCGGGACAGTGACACCAAAGGGCAGAGCCAGCCGAGCCGGGAAGTGACCGCTGCAGGAAAGCACTGACATCCCGGACAGACCTGTGAGCACAGACCTGCCGACGGGCCGTAGCATCTCTGCTGAGACTGTGGGAGTTAGAGACCACATGGATACTGACAGAGAACAGGGGACAGTACCAGACAGTGCTGGTACTGTCATCAGTCCACTGCTTTTGTTTTGAGACACACTAACTTTTCTCTCTGCTTTTTAGGGAAAAAAGTGAATAGTCTAATCCCATTTACAGGAAAGCAGAACGAACACCAGTGTGTGTGTGTGTGTGTGTGTGTGTGTACGCGCGTGAGTGTGCAAGGGCACAGCAAAGGTCAGGAGAGACCTAGAGGAAGCCGGCCGGACCCTGACACTGGGTGAAGGTCACTGGGGAAGGAATCTCTGCACTTCACTGTAGAGGTTTCTGGGTTGTTTCATTTGTTTCGTGTGTTTACAATAAAGTGTGTGCTTTTATATTTTAAATATAAAAAAATAAACCATAAAAATCAATCCAGTTTGAAAAGCAATGATCTAATCAAAAAATCAAAAGAATGCAGAATTGTATTCATTAATAAAAAATAAAATATGCTACTCTTCCTTAAATGGCTAACTAAATTAAGCATACCTAAAATAAGGCAGAAATGGAAGTAAAAGGTGGAACTCTTCCTCCTCCACCATCCGGGCGTGACCTCCCCAGCCAGCAGTAGGGGGGGCCGTCCACGTGTGCGGCACACTGCGCATGTGTGCGGGCCGTCTCACGGAACTGGACGTGAGACACCCACTCACGGCATTTTTCCAGCCTACTTACAACAGTGCTAATAACCACAAAGAAAGCCTGGCTGAACCAGAGACCAACCGAACCAGCACACCAGCACAATGCCTAAAAACTCAGAACGCTCTCGGGTTGATCCTGTTCCGAGGCACTGGGGTCGGGACACCCTTCTCAGACGGCCATCTCGGCGCAGGGCCTCGGTCTTGCCATCCCCTGGAATCCCAGGAACACCGAGAAGCAGAGAGCGGCTTTCCCCTGCCAGGCGTCGTTGTTGACAACCACCAGTTTCCCAGTTTCTCACGTCTCCTGCCCAGCACCTCCCAGGCTGGTGATGCGACCGAGTCCTGCAGCCAAGGCAGACACCCAAGTGCACCCCTGCCGCCCCAGCACCAGGAGTCCAGTGCCGGCTTGGAACCAAAGCAGGCCAATAGATGGGGCCAAAGACGTGTCAGCATGTCGGGGGGGGGGGGGGTGGGGAGGGGCCGGGAAGGAATCACAGGGCTTTGCATAGTGGAATATAGTCAGCAGAGGAACACAGAAGACAAACAGGAGAGAAGAAAGGTCCCCACCCCAATAAATCAGTATTTTAAGAATAAGAAGAAAAAAGAAACTTGGTTTAGTCTGTGGTTCAATAAGATAAGAAAATGAATGTTTGGGCTGGAATTATGGCCTAGCAAATAAATGCGGTTCACTGTGGTTTTCAGAAGTGATGTAAGCTTCCCGGTTTGGGGGATTAAGTAAACACAGCAGAGGAAAATACCAGCCTCCGCTTGCAGGCAGTGGGAGGGAGCCTGCTCCCTCTGCAGGAGGCAATCGGAGAGAAGAGGGTTGCAGGGGGCATGTCCACATTCAAGTTCAACCACAGCAGCACCCCCCCATCACACCCCACGCAGAGGAGGGCATTACCAGGCCGTTGGTGTGATTGCACATGTCCCATAAGGGAATCAGCGCCAGGGTCACCCGGGAGCCGTCCTCCGTGGGAATCTGGTTTTGTCGTGTCATCACAGAAGAGACTGCCCACCTGCAACAACCAGAAAAGAGGTGACTAACTCTACCAGAAACAGAGAACAGCCTGCTCCCGCACCTTCAAACCCTTTCCTTAATGTGATGGCTCATTGCCTTTTACCACTAAATCTAGGTGGGGACTGGGAGGGTGGGCAGAAAGAAAAGGAGCCCCAGGGACCTCAGGAGTGAGCAACTAACGGAGAATGTTCCTGAGCAGTTAGAGGCCTGGAAGGAGGGCCCAAAAAGGAAAGCCATGAACAGAGCCCTCCCAACTTGCCTGGGTCAGTGCTGTCACCACAGCCCTCCCCCAAGCCAGCCCACCCTCTCTACCCAGTGCCGATTCTGCACCTATTTTACGCCTCAGTGAAAACAACGTAACTCTTTTCTGATCAGAAGTTCTTTGAAGAACACTACAAAATGTGGAGGGCAGTTCTTTATTATATTGCACAGTGAGTTAAGTCTTTTGTTTAAAATGAAGTCCCACTTTAAAAAGACTACAGCATTGTTTTTAAAAAGAAGAAAAGTCCTCACGACTACCCCACACAGGTGCTAACCTCCAGCAATACTCGGCTGCCTCACCAGTCCCCACCACTGCAGGTGTGTGGCTGTCACAACGCTCACACCCGACCCCAGCTGTCCACCGACTTCTGACAGACGACCTCCGTCTCAGGTTGTGAAAATGGTCACATGGGTCATTTCTTACCGGCACAGTTCTCACTTCCAAGGCCCCAAATTTGCTTAGAAACCACCCCCCAACACACGTATACACACAGCACCCCCCAACACACCAACCTGTAGTCCTCGTAAGTGAAAGAATCCTTCAAGGGCAGTTTGTTGGCATGAGGGTGGGTCTGGGAATCAGAAGTTTTAGAAAGCAGGGTGAGGAGAGAGAAAGGGAAACAGAAATCAGTCAGCAGAATTTCATTACCGAGCTGCCTAACAGATCCTAACAAGAGCCAAATGAAGCAGGAGGCGTCCAGCCACGCTGCTGAGGGATCATCACGCTGTTACGCTCTCATACATCACTGTCAACTTAATTTGTTGTGCCCAGCAGCCGCCATAAATCTGCTCCTTCCTCTCTCTTCCTCCTCCGGTACCAGAACTCTCGGCGCGGCACAGACAGGAGATTTAAGGTGGACTGACTCACAAAAGGTAGGCACGCCCACTCGACAGAACCCAGGAGCCCCCAGGCAGGCGCCCTTCCTTTGTGCCTTCGGCCACAGCGTGCTGCACGTCCTTTGGCCCAGGTTTCAGATCTCTCCTGGCAGCAATAAAGGGGACAATTAAAGGCACTCTAATAAATGGAAAGTTCTTCCATTTATCTCGGACTTAAATCATCTGGATGGGAACCAGCGTGTTCCGTGCACATGAATCATCTCCAGGGCAGGTGGGGCTGCGGGGCAGGGAACCAGGAAAGAGACAGCTCTGTGAGATCACAGAGTACACCTCACAAACAGATTTTTTTACAAAATAAAGACTGGCATACTTAAATTCTATTACTTATTTTTCTGGACAAAAGAACATTTGATAAAAATATTCAAAACTTCACACTTACAAGAAAATTTTATATATTTCATGTTCTCTCTTCACAACTCTCCCCCCATGCCCCCCCCACACCTTAGACCTTTCAAGCACTTAAAAAACTTTGTCTCAATTAAGGAATTAAAAGCTGTAGCAGTATCATTTTAATCTCCAGTTTCAATTATAGCCTGATAGACAGATTGCAGTGAGCGATCAAATGAACAAATGGCGACTTCTAAGATGCAAGTGCGGCTCCGTGCTCCGTGCCCGCACCACTGCCGCACAGGGCGGGCTCTACTCGGGACGCATTAGCATCACAAGTGCGCGGTAATTCATCATCGCTCACTGTAATGTGCTCGCTGGCACCATAGGCAGGACAGTAGGGGATGAGGTAAAAGTGGCTCAAACCGTAAATCAATTAGAAAACAAAAGCTTGTGCTCAGCGCGCAATTTTAGGCAAATTATATATTACAAAGGGCTGCCAATTGGGTGTTCGCTCCCAGGTGCCGCTTCTGCCCTCTAATCCTTAGCCCAGTTTTAACCCTTTGGAAGGAGAGTCAACATTCAAAAATAAAACCACGTAACTTTTAAATGTTTTGATAATAAAAATGAAATTAAATAAGATATTTTTAAGTTAGCACATGACATGTGGCCCTGGTATTTTCTAGCTGCTACAGGAACATCAGGAAAGCCCATCTCTGGGGTTAAAAAAAAGACACCCCGGTCGACCACAGCGGAGCACCTAGCCCAGGTGCCGCCCTGCCCTTCTCTGCGGCAACGGAAGGCCGGGCTGGGCAGCGGCGAGTCCTGGAGAGGCTCTCCGCAGCAGTGGCGGGCTCCGCCCTCGTGCAAGCACCAATGCATCAGGTGAGAACTGTGCCTCTACCCAAGACAAAGTTGATGATACAAAGGCCACAGAAGACCCCCAGAAATGCTGTGGCTGAAATGTCCTTTTGTTGCCAATGAAATAAAGCCACACATCCCTCCACGGCACATTCCGCCCCTTGTCCAACTCCGGCAGGTGGGACGGCACTGTTGCTTTTGTTACTTTAAAATATTTTAATTCATTTAAACTGTGGAATGCACTACTGTATTTTGAAACCTGGTAAATTCCACTGCTAAATCCCATAAGTATTCAAAATTTGATCTATCCTCCCCCCCAAAAAAAGTTTGAGTTATTGAATAGTAGAAAAGATGAGAATTCTCAAAATTGGAATGCTTGGATGTCAAAACGATTTGAAAAAATCTTCTAACACTCAAAGATCTTTAAATAGCTTTAGACGATGCAGAAACAGTTCACATGACAGTGACCTCCTCAAGGACTAAAAAGATGAAGAAGTCACTCTCCAAAATGTTCCCCTTCCTACTATTTATATACATTTCTTACCAAAAATATTAGTTCATGCTCACAGTCCCAATGAAGTTGTAAAGAAAACTGAAGAAGAAAATGTGCAAATGCTTTCTTCAAATTAAGATTATTTGGCTGTAGAGTCATGTAATATTTGCAGAATCTGTGAGAAACAGTTGTTCGTATATGCTTAAAAAATAAGGTGTGCCCGCTGCACGCACTTCTGGTATAAAAACGCTACCCATCACCGCCACACGCTCCACCGTTAGGCTCCAGCAAAAGGTGACAGCCAGGAGCAAGACAAATCCTTTCCATTTCTCCAGGGCTCTCACTGCTGTGACACTATCGCCACCTACTGGTGGCAGCACAGACAGGAGGCACTCACACCCAGGCAAGGCCTCCCTCGCAATTTCTCCCAAACCAAGCCACGTTTCTCTAGAATGGTTCTGCCTCAGCTTTAATCCAGCAAATCTGGTTTCTGAAAATACCTCCCCTACCTCTTAAAATTCTTATATAACTGTTTTGCAAGGATCTTGAAACATTCGAAGATTGGAAATGATTTGCCTTTGAAAAACATTTAGCTTTAAAAAGGAATATTTTCACATATCCTGAAAAAATTAACAAGAATAAGAAAAATGTCTATTCCAAACACTCTTTGTTGAAGCTCTGATTTTTTAAAACACTGGACAGAATAACTTTTGTTTTAAGGACGAAGGCTTTTTCCCCATGGAAGACCAAGTTAAGGTTTAAAAATGTCTTATAAATAACTGTAATCTTAACCCGAACTTGCCTGAAAGTCCCTGAAGTGTTCTAGGCGAAAGCCTTAAAGCTCACCCTTTGCAGGAAGGGTGAGTGATGTTCTGCACTTTCGGAGCAGAATCTGGTCAGGGTTTTGTTTATCACGACAGACTTTCTCCAGCAGGAGACGACATTATTAACCCGCACTTCAAAAATGAAAACGTGAATCAAACCAGGAAACTCACTCTGGCCAGAGTGCCGGCTGGACCACTGTGGGACAGGAGGAAGGGCCCGCCTGGCACGTCTGCAAGGCCACAGCGAAGGAGAGATCATGGGGTCCACAACACACGAACCCTCCCCACCTTCCACCCGCTTCGGTCGAGGTCAAGAAACCAGACACGGATTTTGTGTGGATTTTTTACATGACTGATATTTTCATTTTCTCGAGTGTAATACATATTTGCAGTGAGAGAAATTAACAATTGCCCCACTCATAATCAGGCCTGAAGCCCCGAAGGGCCTGCTTCTAAACGGGACCCTCGTTTCCTGTGCCAGGCAGGCAGCCCGGGGAGGGCCCCCCATGCCCTTCGCCAGCAGGGGCTCTGGACAAGGCAGAAATATTGTACCTCGTACAAAATAATCACTGTGTTTGGAAAAGATTAATATCTAAAATCATTTGTTTGGCTTCAATAAAAAGAAGTAATATTGCTAAATATGTGAGTATGACATTTTGAAGAATTTACCATATAGCATGGGTCTGGTAGCTATGCTTAAGGAAATTAAAAACCGCTACAGTCAGCATATTTGATCCTTATTAAAGTTCTGTCTTGAACTATCATTCACATGAAACAAAAATAAACCAAGGAGAAATTTACATAAAGCCTATGGATTACAAGAGTTTGAAGATGAAAAAAATGAACAATATTCTGGCTTTAAAAAATTGATTTAGCATGCAGCTTCTCTTTATAGTCCCTTGATAAAAATGAAATCTCCCTAACAAACACTTAATAAAACCTGTCAATATCTCTGGAAAGAAAAATGACACAAATGCATTAAGTATTAAATACCCTTGGAAAAAGTCACATATTCCATGAATTTTTGATGTACTGTCTTGACATTAATGTAAAACCTTGATATTTATAATTGACAGATATTTAATAAAGTACAGAAGAAGATGGCCGCTCTGCAGCATGCAAATTTCCAGGCTGATCAGCAACGAGAGATACAGACATGTACTTAAACTAAACAAACAGCTAATATGTGTTATACGAATCGGCTACAGTCTTATTTTAAGCTCAGACAACAAACCTTCGTGGAAAACCAAAACAAACAGAATGCATTATTATGTGAATTCCAAATTCAGAAGCATCTAGTATGTAAAAAAGCTTTGAAACATTAACAGTTCTGTGAAGGAACAAAACACATTTGAGTTAAAGTTGTTTTTTCCAACACCTAACAAAAACATTTTTTAAATGACAAACACATCCATGTATATGAAGAGGAATTTCCTACAACAGTTCTCAGAAGAAACACACTCAACCTCAAGGAAGAATCAGCAGTCCCTGGGGGAAAGAAGGGTTGGGACACACAGATGGCCTCGAAGACACAGAGCCCGCTCAGTGCCAGGCCGACTTTTGGAGAGCTCTCACTCCGGCCCGCCTGGCCTGCCTGGCCCACAGCTCACAGGGAGACCAAGCTGAAGACATTTAACCATTGCCTTCCATGAGGCTTTCAATATACTCAGTAAAAGAAAAGTGACTCAGTTCATAAAAATCACTCCTAAAGACTGCATTTTAAAGAATTCACAGCCTGCTACAATATGTAATCAACTGTTAATTTCAGATACACATGTAGCACCTCAGTGACTTAGTAACGGTTCTGTGGGACCAGCGACAACGAAGTGCAATTGTGCCCCGTCTGTGCTGGTGAAAAAAACACACTGGCGTGCAATCACAATGTTCCAATGCAAAGACGCCCAAGACTGGGTCTGGCTGTACTTCTCAAGCACATGTGACAAACAGCAGTCGGGTCGCCTAGCTGTGGACAGACGCACCTAACCCTAGTGAGGGTCCCACTTCTCACTGCGGTGAGGTACCTCAGCGGCAGGTCCTCAGCCGTGACCTCTGTGGGTGGGAGCAGTTACATACATTTTGGGACTGTGACCCCACCTCCCAGAACCAGGAGTTCCTCGGTGCTTTCAGCAGCATCTGAGAAACGCCCCAAGACACACCCGCTGGCATCCTCCCCGGGCCCAGCGTGGACCTGGGGTCTCCGCACACGGCAGGGCCCCGGGGTGGGCAGGAAAGGGGCTGGCCAAGGACAGGTGGGAGACCAAAGGGAGGAAGCCGAGTGCTGACAAGGCGCGCTGACCACAGCAGGCAGAGCACGCAGAGCACAGGCAGGCGGGGGGGGGGGGGGCAGGGGGAACGGACCCTGAAGCCCCGAGGTGCCCCCAAAGGCGGGCTCCTCAGAAGCAGCCTCTGAGGGAGGCGGTGGGTCTTGGGTCGGCCGGCCCTGCTGCTCGCGTCTCACTTCCCGCGGGACACAGCAGTCTCACTCCACGACAAACTGAACACACGGGTCTAGGGTTCAGCTGCGGTGAACATGAATCAGTCAAAGCCTGGGTCATGAATTTGGCGCTTGAGGAAAAAAATCAATTTTAAGACTTTTATTCTTAAACACAGATTACATCCCACAGGGAATATTCCATCAGGTCCTATGGATCCACTCAATACCATCAAATAAACACATCAATACACATTAAATTTGAATAGTTTGCTTTTCACTTATATATATTTAATTTCTCTACAACAACTGTGTATCACTTTATAATAAAAAGCTTTAATTAAGAAAGTGAGATTAGTGGAGAAATATCAACATGGTTCAATAAATTTATAAAACTACTTTAAGATGCAAAAATTGTTCTTCACTGGAAGACAATGAAATCTGTAAGCTGTATCCAGTCTGCATTAACCTGAAATCAGTGGAAACACTGAAAAGAGAAGCCGTTTCCAAACCTGACTGGTTACCACGTGCACCCGAGGACGGACGATCAGCTGTCAGCCAGGCTGAGTCACAATCAATCAACAATTTGTCAATTATTATTCATGTAACAAATATTTACTGTCTCAGAAAACAGCTGAAGATAGGTTAGGACTAGAAATTCATTCATCCAACAAATATTTTATTTACTGGCTGTCTCTGAAGGGGAAGGCACTCTGCTGGGTGCTGTGACAGGGGCACAGGAGCCGAGTTAACGTCCTCTGGGGGCTCTACCGGGCCCAAGTCAGGCGAGTGGCATCAACACAAGATGAGGTGAGCGGTCACAGCTCAGATCCCCTCTCAGAGCCGCCTTCTCCTGCCACCCCAGTCACTTGCCCCGTACCCTCCCACCCTGTGCCCTTCTTTCCCAGGCTGACCTCAGCTTGCTACCACCCCGTGGGGCAGGGGCGGGGAGGCAGCACCACGCACTTCGTTACCATTTCCTCCCCCAGCAGGTGTGCTCAGCAAGGCAGGGACGTCTTTTTGGACCACCAGGGAATTCCTCGGCCTCACACAGTTCCTCATTCAAAGAAACCCTCTTCCTCCACCCAAGCAAGAAGTCAGCACTTCCGCCCTGCTCCCGGACAGTGGAGGAGAGCTGCCACCTGGTGGACTGCGAGTTCCTCTCTCCGCAGCCACAGCGGCCTGAATGACAGGAAAGAATGGAAAGAATGAAGAAAGGGACAACTTCCCAAACCAGCGTGACTCCAAAGGTGATGACAGGAGACCCCGGTAACAACCGCTGCAGTCAGATCCCACCCATGGGAACCTGGCTCCCATGTCCCCATCGGAAAGCTCCGCCCGAGTGGGCGCCCTGGGTGGGGGCGCCTTCCCCAGGCCCCCCGACAAACAGCTCCCAGTGTCCTCTTCTTCGCTCTGCATCTCATGAACAGGGCGTTTTCCCACCTTCTGGGGTCAGAGGACCTTCTCTCCCTCTCCTCTCTCTTTCTACCCCCAAACCTATCTTTCAACACACATATTTGAGAAAGCTCTACTCTACTGAGAATCTAACGAGGAGCAAAACGGACCAAATCCACCAGTCCACTGAGCCAGGCAGCCCCACTGCCGCCCTCACTGCGCCCTGCGGGGAGGCTAGCCAGCCACTTCCCGGCCGGCTGTCTCACACCACCCAGCCCCTGTGACCCCGCTTCCTCACCTGAAGAGGGGGCCAGACAAGCAAGCTCTATCTTCTTTTAAGCTCTTAAACCCTTTGTTGCTTTGCCTTGACATTCCCCAGCCCCAAATATCTAAACCTGTAGAGAAACTCAAGGACTGTCACAAGCAAACCTCTCCTCTGGTCTGCCAAAAAGACATGGACTATCCCACCCGGATCAATGCTTATTTGTAAGGTACACATCCTTGCAAGCCCTCAAACCTACCAAAGAAACTAGAAGTACACAGAATGGTAAAGGCAGTTACTGTTCTAGAGGAGCGTATTTGTATCAAAAAAGCGAGCAAGAATTATTTATAATGGCTTCATACTATTTATTTTTCACTTCAGCCAGTTTAGATTCCCGTGACTCGGGGCCGAGACATCGGACGCTGGGTAGATCACTCAGGCTGGCGTGAGCCGAGTCACCAGGCAGCGGAGGAGAGCAGCATGACCCCCACTGGGAGGTGGCTGGCACATGGAGCGCACACAGAAACACTTGCCCCAGGAAAGGGACCGCCAGGGCCTGGTGCCCAGGAGAGCCCTCTGGTGTCCAGGGGAGAGTGAGAGAGAGAGGGACAGAGAGGAGGGAAGGAGGCGACAGTAACAGCAGCCATCTGCTAAGCACTCTGTGGACAGGACTCGGCGTCGAGAACGTGACCCTCCGAAGGGCAGGTTCTGGTCCTGTCCCACGGACGGCTAGGCTGAGGGGCAGGGAAGTCAAGGGCATGTCCGAGGTTACTGTGTTAATAAATGATGGGGCTGTGATAACTACCTCGGCGACAGAGTTCTGAAGTTTAAAGCAAAGGAGTATGAGTTGTCCTACTTTTATAAATAAAGCATACATTCTGATATGGTTAATACATTTTTTTTCTTGGTGAAATTCTAGAAAAATGGCTGGTAAACACTGCTCACATTTAAAATTCAGCCTAAATGTATTTGAAAAGACATCACGAAGCTTAGAGGCAGGCAAAACCAGCAAAGTGAAGACTGAATCTGTTACTTCCCAAACCACCAAAGGGACACCACAAGTTCAAGGTCCCCGTCCTCAGCCATAAGGCCATAGGCCTGGGTGTCGCTGGAGGTCTTCCAGCCCAGCCCCCCTCAATCTGGGTGTGAAGAACCCCACTCCCAGAAAACACAGTGGACCAAATACACGCAGAGGTGTGCATGCCTGTCCTTCATCACATTTTAAAGCACAGGGGTCATATTTAGTCTTCCTGGTCTTTTTTTCACTAGAATTACGTCGCACTGGTGTCCCAACAACCCTCAATATTCTATCAGCTGCCATTCCTATCAATTTCATGACAACTCTGAACAGCCCTGGAGACGCCCCACAGCTTTTTCAATCATAAAAGCAGCATCACCTCCGAGTTCTGACATCTTTCCGGCTACTTCCTATTCTCCCAGTGGTCCTGTTGTTTGGGAAATGGACCTCAGCTCCTCACACACTGTGCCTTTAGGCCTGAAGGAAGCTGAGTAGGTATGTGAGTGGCTGCAGTGTGTCACGGAACCTGAGGACCGCGTATGTCAGTCTCGGGGCTCCGATGACGACGGGCCGAGCACTGTCTTAAGTTAGCCCTGATGATTCAGGAGGACAACACCCGCAGCTGCGTGAGCCTCTGGGCCTCCAAAGTCTCAGGCACGTTATGCAAACACCCACACATCACAACGTGCTACTTGGTCACCAGCTGCCCAGAGGAAATCCCAATGACGGTAACAACCAGTGTAAAGGTCCCTGGGGCACCACTTTCACTGCAAGTCGCAGGGAGGTGGGTGAGGGCCCGCGTCAGAGAACACAGCTCTTAGTTCAGTGCCCCCCACAGCCCCGCAGGCCCTTCTGCGAGCAGTCTCAGGACACAACCAGTGGTGCGTGCACGGGCCCCTTCTCCGCCTCGGGACTTGTCACAGTCCCCCGTTCCCTACTTCCCACGCTTACACTGTGCTCAAAAGACACCCACCAAAGAGAAAATCCCCAATGCTGCTGGGTCACTGTGGGCAGAGCCGAGTAGCAAAGGTTCCGACGGAGGGGGAAGAGAAGTGCAGAGGCCACTGATGTTGCTACAGCAAGTCAGGGCAGCGCCTGACTGACCAGATGCAATCTAAAGTGTCGGTGCCTCACCTTGAGTGCCCCGCTGGGGTGACAGGGGAGGCCGTGTCACCGGACCCTACAGGCCACACCGGGCCACACCACCAAGACACGGATCAAAGCAGCTCCACCTCGTACACAGGGACAAACACAGGGAAGCAGCCAAAACGAGGAGACCAAAGAAACAAAGCCCATATGAAAGGGAAAAACAAAATCAAATCAATGATTTGGAACATAAGGAGCAGGAGCAAAAAAACAACAAATCAGAACAACAAAAAGAATAAAGAATACAAAAAAATGAGGATAGTGTAAGCAGGCTCTGGGACAACTTCAAGCATTCCAACATTCACATCACAGCAGTGCCACAAGGAGAAGAGAAAGAGTAAGAAACTGGAAATCTATTTGAAAAAAATAATGAAAGAAAACTTCCCTAATTTGATGAAGGGAATAGACATGCAAGTCCAGGAAGCACAGAGAGTCCCAAACAAGATGGATGCAAAGAGGCCCACTCCAAGACACATCGTAATTAAAATGCCAAAAGGTTAATAATGATAGACTCTTACAAGCAGCAAGAGAAAAGCAGTTAGTTACCTATAGGAAATTCCCATAAGACTATCAATTTCTCAAAAGAAACTTCACAGGCTCAAAGGAACTGACAAGAAATATTCTGTCATGAAAATCAAGGACCTACAGACAAGATTGCTCCACCCAGTAAAGCTATCATTTAGAATGGAAGGGCAGATAAAGAGCTTCCCAGTAGAGGAAAAAAAAAAAAAAAAACTAAAGGAATTCATCATCACCAAACCATTATTATATGGAATGTTAAAGGGACTTATTTAGGAAAAAAATATCAAAACAATGAATAAAATGCCAGTACATACACACCTGTTAACAACTGAATCTAAAAAACAAACTGAGCAAACCAGAAGAGCAGAGACGGAATCACGGACACAGAGAGCGTTTTGATGGCTGCCAGACGGGAGGGGCGTGTGGAGGAATGGGTGAAGAGGTGAGGGCATTAAGAAGTACAAATAGGTAGTTACAGAATAGCCATGATGAGGAGGTCAAGTACAGTACAGGAAAGAGTAACCAAAGAACTAACACATATGACCCATGGACATGAACAATGGTGGGGGCATTGCCGGAGGGAGTGGGGGTTGCTGGGGGGAGGGGGGCAAAGGGGGAAAAACCAGGACAACTATAATAGCATAATCAATAAAATACAATTTAAAAAATAATAAAGTGCCCTTGCCTTTGAGTAGCTGAGAGCTTTTTTCATTAAGCAAAATTACTTTATATTCATTTTCAGTTGATAAAATATTCTGTCTCTCATTTCACTAAGAATCTAAAATAGGTATCAGAACTCTTTTAAGCACTATTATACTCCCCAAATTAAATAAATGAATGAATAAATGATTGAATAAATAAAAGCAGGCAATAAGATGTCATCGATACTTATTTTCCGATGAGTATTAAAATTTCCTAGGAAAAATGAGGAAAAAACCCCAAAGAACCCCTCTGCAGGTGATGTCAGAGTCAGCCTGCCCCGCAGCAGGGAGGTGGGAAGGGGGACCCAGAGGCGGGAGGCTGGGCCCGACTACGCAGGGTGCACGAGGCTGCAGCCGCACCGCGGAATCGGAATGTGCAAAGCCGACTACTTCTCTTCCATGAAGAGTGCGCTCTGCCTCCGTCTTCCCGATCGAAGGCTTTGCTGACCAAGAGTCATGAGCCGGGCTGCACTCTCTTTTCCATCCGAGGAAGCGCCACCTCCCCCTCCGGCGACACCACCACTTTGTCGGAGCGCTCAGTAGCTGGAAATGAACTACCGGTGAAGGAGCAGTTTAATCAGTGCCTATCTTTTCAGCGCTACCTACAAAACAGACCATTTTCAAGCTGCTCAATGGGAACAGAAAGCAAGAAATCCAACATACTGCCTCAAATCCCTTTTGATAATAGTCACAGATGAGAAAAGACTTCGGAACTGGGCTTTGAAAACCAGGCCTGACTCCTAACCCAAAGTCCTGAAACGTGGGGACACTTACCCTTGGGGGACGGAACGGCAGTGTGAGATGAGCCCAGAAGAATGAGCTGGAAGGGCGTGCCTGGCCGCCAGGGAGGACAGAGACAGGACACAGAGAAAGCCCCTTTGATCGGCAGGCAGCCCCAGAGCCACCAGAGGGCCTGCCACCTGCAGGGAGGGTCGAGGCTGAGTGTGCAATGCTCTCCGTGGAAGCCACGGTTAAAGACAGAAGGTGGACGGGACGCTGTCTCTAAGGCACAGGGTCGTTCTGCCGACCCAGGGGATAAAACTAGCACAGAAGGGAAGTCTGAGACCGAAAGGAAACGAAGAGACAGGGCACAGAGCAACAAAGAGACAGGCACCCGGCAAGGCCAGGCCCTCCTGAGCTTCTGGAGAGGGTTCTTTCCGAGAGAGACCAATGGAGGGAGGGCACAAAGAAACTCCACAAGGGCAACAAGGAACAGATGTTCCTGTCACCTGCTGTTTTCTCAGGGAAGAAGGGATGGGGGAGCAGCAGGGAGCTGGAGACACTGAGACAGTTCTGGGGGGACGAGGCGGATTGGGAGGACTGGACGGCGCACCTCACTGGCCAGGCGGAGTCGGCCGCCACCCAGACACTCTGCCGCAAGCAGACCCCGGGAAGGGAATGGTGAGGAGGACTCGGGCCTGTCAGTGAAGGGCAAGGGCTGGCTCTCTCCTAAGGAACATGAGACAAGCGGGGTTTGGATTTCGTCCCCAGCTCCTCGGGCTGAGGAAGGTGGTGCAGAAGAGAACTCTTCCCAAACACTTAATGAAGTTACTGCAAAAAGAAAAAAATCTGTTTCCCCATCTGCACTTCCAGACACACAGACTAACGTGACATTTCCAACATAGGGTTTCCTAGATCATTAGCTCCGTCAATTACGGCTCTGTGCTCGGCAAAATGACCATTGTTTTCTTTCTGTTCATTCCTTAATTTCTAAAAAAAAAAAAAAAGTTGCAAAATCTGAAAGTAATCTTATATCTCTCTCAAAAAATCCTTATGTGGAAAATGGTTTCCCCCAATTTTCACAATGAACATTTGGTATTGCTTTCCAAATGAGAATAATTTACCCCCGCCCCAATTCACTTAACCAAACCCTAAGACAGTTTAAGATCCCTCTTTCTTCAAAACTTCATATGACCTCCAGTGACCTATACATTTCTAACACACACAGTCTGCAAAATACTACCTAGCACTTGACTGTAAACCATATTCAATTGCTCTCAGGTCATTCTGTGGCATTCGTTCATTCACTCGCTCACTCACTCAGCAAACATTTATGGAGTGCCCACTCCTGAGTGCCCGCTGTGTCAGGAAATGGAAAACAAGTCGCCCAGACCGCACTGGCTCTGCCCTCCCTCGACTTCCCATCTGGTGGACAGTTTCCCAGATGCACCACCCCTGGTACCCCAGGAGGAAAGACCGCTGGCGGGGTCGGGAGAGGAGCGGGGCCTGGTGAGGGAGCCCGGGGCTCTCCCAGGGAACCTGTCAAACCTCGGACAGTTCCTGCTTCCTGTTTTCCCCATAAATCACAAACTCAGTTTGGAGGAAAAGCAAGAGACTGCCCATCTTGTAGTGGTCCCTGACCAAAATGGAGATTTTTTTAAATAAGCCCTTTATTAAACGGGGGACATCTCGGCAGTGGAAGAGGCTTTAAATTCAAACAAGAGGAGCAGTGGCTCCAAGGCCAGGCAGGCGGCTCCCAGTCCCAGCCTCGGGCGCAGGGCCAGGCCAGCCTCCTCATGCCCACTCACAACCCTGCTGGCCGAGGGGGGCAGAGACCGCCCGCGCTTTTCATGCGCACAGACTGCCCTGGCCCCATCGCACACAAACATGCCCAACCCACCGCCCTCGTGCCTACCACCCCCGGCCGGTGGGGCCCACAGCCAGTGGTGTTTGGACTTGGGGAAGCGGCTGGTTCTCCCGAGGCGGGGGCGGCCAGGAGCGCCCAGGGCCCTCTCCCAGCCACACTCCTTCATCATGCTACCTTCCACAAGTGTGGTCACTTTGCAAATCAACCTTTTGGTTGAAAACTAAAGCTAAGTACTTGAAATTACTCAGTCACTTCACAGGCACACATGCTGACCAGGAGAACATACCTTTGGACAGACACAGAAATTAAGACTAGAAAATGCCCACCGACTTTTAGTGGGAGTAAGGCACTTGCTAAAGAATGGCTAAAATAATCACATCTCCCAGTCTCCTACCCAAGCTTGAAATGCATGTCCATATAAAAATAGGACATAATGCAATAAATGTAGTATTTCCTGCGGTACTCTGTAAACTACAAGGTGAAATATACGGACAAAAAAAATGGAAACTTTTAAAAAGGTTTCAATCAATCTGAGAGAGATCACGGAAGCAGCTATTATGTCCTAGACAGTAATAAAAGTGTACCATTTCATCCTAGACGTGCTAACGCGCCGCCCACCTCAGCACCTTCAGGGCGTCCCACGGAGCTCCGCCATGAGTGCCCGCTCCGCACAAGGCGCTGCGGGGCAACGGGAGTCAGACGGGTGCCTACTCACGAGCAGCTAACCAGGTGGTCGCAGGGAATCCAGTGGGCAAAGCATGGCGTGTCACACCAGACAGAATAAACGGCACACGTTACTCTTGCAGAGAAGTGTGACAGACACGGCTGGAGAGAGAGAGATGGCAGAGACTCCCAGCGGAGGGAGCAGGCGGGTGAGCGCTCTACATGTGGGCAGGAAGGCAGGAAGTGTCCCGTGCAGGGAGCACCATACACAGCAAGGCAGGAGGAGGGCAGGCTTGTCTGGGGAGGCCTGTCCGGGAGGGAGGCAGTGGTGGAGAGGGGTGGAGCTGGCGGGTGTGGAGAGGGGATACTGGGGAGATCTGGTGGTGGGCTGACTGTGTCCCCACTCTCCGGCACCATCACTCCAGGACCCAGGCACTCAACAAGCATCCGTGCCTTTGTTCCTCTTGGTAAAGAGGCAGTGAACACACTGGCAGGAGAAAAGGAAAAAGGTGTGTGGGAGCAGGAATCTGTGCAAGAACCAAGGCGTGCAGGGCAGTGCTGCACCGTGGGCCCAAGTTAAAGGGCTGGTCTGCACAAGGAACAGGAAGAACATGGGATGGGTGAAGGTACGGGGAAACTCTGAGACGGACGGAAAACGGCCAAGGGAACTAGAGTAGACAGAATACCCTGATTCTCTACAAATCGGGGGCAGGAGACTTTGCTGAGAATGAGTCTATTTTATGACTGTCATTAATAAGGTGAGACCACTTCTTGTCTCTTTGTCCCCCACTGATGCTCAGTGCTCACTTGGTCACCTAAGAACTAACAGTGTATCTCAGACCCAAGTTCACAGCTTTCGGAGATCCAAGGCATATGAGACATGCCACACATTCTGAGCAAAAACGCTGGCTAGACCGACATGGAGGCAGTTCCTCCTGCACTGGAAGTCTCAGCAGCATCAAACAAAACCCATGTGAGTCGCTTCAATTTCCAAAGTCATTTAGGAAAAGCAGCCTACCTTACACACTTCTGGATTTATTTTGGTCTCATCAGCTTCATACACCTGTTCCTGTTCTTTGAAACAGACGACAGTTGTGAAGCAGAACGGAAACTGTGAGCTCCTCCGGACAGGCTCCAGTCCCAAGCGCGCTGCCCCGCCCCCCACGGCCTGCAGCCCAGGGCACTTTCCCTGGGGCGCTGCACCCAGGCCTTTAGTCCGGGCCTGCGGGCCTCAGGGTGGAGCCCAGAAACACCCTTGTTAACATGTCTCCCGGGCTGACTCTTTCTCACCCGAGTTGAGTCCAGAACTGGGTTTACTGCCACCAAGCAGGAGAGCAGTGAAGGTCCCCACTACCCAATGAAACCCCTCCCTGCCCCTCACGGGCTCAGATGCGCCCACGCATGAACGATGGCGAAATGCAGCGTGGGAGAAGCTAAATTTCACACAAGGGTTCTGGCCCCACCTTTCTGACTTAGTACAACTTCCCCCAGTCAGGACACACGCCTGGGTTGCAGGCCAGGTCCCCGGGGGGGCCACCTGAGAGGCAACCACACACTGACGTTTCTCTCCCTCTGTTTTTCCCTCCCTTCCCCTCTCTATAAATAGTAAAAATTAAAAAAATAAAAATAAAACTTGCCTTTTCTTCTTTAACCTACTGTATACTTTCTAATATTCTGTATTGCATGGGTTATAACTTAAAATATAATTTCACTTTAAAAAAAACGCCCAAAGGCCTCTGACAGCAGGGCCGAGGACCCCAGGCACACCACTCTCTCTCAGGGCCTCTAGCCTGGTCTGCGGCCTGACCTGCAAACGGCGACAACTCACTTCCCAGAAGACGTCCATCGAGTGCCCAAAACACCAGGCCCGGAGCCATGGAGACGAGAGCGGAGGGAGTTTGCTCTCAGCCCTCCAGAGGCTCCAACGGCCCCGCTGAAGAAAAGAGTGAAGTTAAGCAGGTGACCCACGAACGAACAGCGCCACTTCCAGGTCTGCCGAGCAGGGAAGATGCAGGCGGATGCTGAGGGCCTGGCTTTCCCACAGCGGAACCCCCGTGACCTGTGAGCCCTACTACTTCACGACACAGTGCCGAGGACCTGACCTTCCTGGTTCAAGACTAACCGCACCTGTTTCCAGAGCAGTGGTCAGTGCGTGCAGGAGAGGGTCTGACTCCAGGAGGCAGCACCTGAATTTCACTATTACTCAACTGACAGGAGCAATACAAACAATCCATGTTTACTGAGTGTCTACCATGTGCCGGGCGCATGAAATGTCTTAGGCAGATATCACTGAGTGCGACCTCACGGTGACCCTGTAAGATGGGTGCCACTGTCACCCCCACTGTCCAGGTAAAACACGGTGCCCCAGAAAAACTGCCTGGTGCACCCAGCTAGAAGTGGAGGAGTTCCCAAGTCCATTCACTTCAGCATTCCAAGTGTGACTCTGTATAAACATGACAACTAACACAGTAGAACTTTTTATTGGGTGAGCCCACGAAGCAGGCACCCCACATTTACACAAGGGCTCAGGCTTCACAAAGCACCCTTACACTCCTCACTCAATCCGCCCAGCACCAACCCCCGGCAGGAACTGGTACCTCCCTCACCGGATGGGGAAACTGAGGCTAAGGGATCTGCCGTCCCTTGGGTTATTTAGAAGCAGAGCTGTAAGTAATTCAAATCCGGGTGTCCTGATTCTAAATCTAGCACTCCTTTTACTGCACAACATAAATGCAGGAAAAGGGGGACTAGTGGCACCCCAAAACAGCAACATGTATTTTTAAGGATGTTAAAGCAAGAGCTGAGCCCCTGGCCCCCAACCCACAGACCCCCTGCCAGGTGGGTTTCAATAGCAGAGCTCTCACCACTCCCAGACCTGAGCCAGACGAGGCAACACCCTCCCCTTCCATCTACCCTTCAGCCACAAATCCTTCTATAAGATTAGACTTTTTTTCTCTTTTTCTAATCACTGTTCAAATACAGTAGTCTCCATTTTCCTCCCACCCCAGCCACCCCCACCTCCCACCTCACCCTGCCCGCTCTGTAAAGTTAGACTTCAGCGTAAGAACACGATCCAGCTCCTCCACGCGACCAGTAAACACAGGGAGACGTTCTCATCACCTTCCCGTCCTCGCCGTCCCTTAAAGAACGGCTTTCCACCTGGGTCGAGGACAGCACTTCTCCAAGTATTTCCTCCTCTTGGGACTGTTTTCCCAAGAGTGCCCAGAAGAAAGGAGCACATGCGTCCAAGAGACACACGTGTGAGGACGCCGAGAGGTTTTGTCTACGATGGTCAAAAGCTGGAAAAACCAAAGCCCATCAGGGGGAGGAGGGTTAGCAGAGTGTGCAATACGCACCATGGGAAACTACAGCGATAAGGAGAATTACCTACTGCCACACCCGGCAACACGATGCTCCTGCAGACACTACACCGAGCGGAAGGTGGCAGAGGTGGCAGAGGTGGACGGGTCCACACTCTTCCCACGATCTAAGACTCTGCCCACAGGAAGCTCGTCAGTGGGCAACAGTAACCCATCATGACAGAGACCAGACAGGCCACGTCCTGCAGAGAGAGGCTGGGTCCTGACTGGGAAAGGAGACAGGGAGCCATCTCCACAATGATCACAGCCTCATCTCGGTCGTGGCTCCTCAGGGTAAAAGCTATGTTGGTTGTATTAACACATGTGCACCTCACACGTGCAAGTTCAACTCGATCTAAAGAAAGTAAAAGTCAACAGCAGTCCACAGCCTGAGCTCCTCACCTTTACTACAGGGGCTTACACGCCCCCCCCCCCCCCCCCCCCCCCCCCCCCCCCCCCCCCCCCCCCCCCCCCCCCCCCCCCCCCCCCCCCCCGTGCCCTGTCACACATTCACTGCTGGTCCTGGCCGCTCTAAAGAACTGACCGAGTCAAAACGTCGTTACTCTGATACAATTCATCAACAGATACACACTGTTTTTGCCTTTTTCTGTTACTTGCCATATATAATGTCTGGAGAGACTGTAGATAAATCTCATAAAAAGAGTTTATAAACTTTAAATGTTTGGAAGCTGTTACTGACCTTTATTGCCTATAAAGTATAGCTGTATTTTTTATGTGGCAAACTCTTAAATCACTTGACTCTTTCCTGCCTCTGCATTTCTCTTAGCAGTTTCCACCTAGAATTCTGATCCTATGCAAGCTACTGAAATCGTTCTATTCCCATAAACTGGTATTCGCATGTTTTATTGTCACTTACCTTTCCCCCATTCGTCCAATGTCCCCAGCTAGCTTGTGCACTAGGGACTGAGGAGAGACGCGGCTGCGCGTGCACCTCTCCTCCTTGGGGGCCTTGGCTGCGATGGTCCCTCACGGTTCACTGAGCGGGGAGGAAGTCTCCGGGGACGACTTGATGGGTTCAGGACCCCAGAGACACTGACAGGTGGCTTCTTTCTGAATCACATGCACTTGTAAAATGCTCTGTATCTAAAAACACCTTTCTCCCATTTCTCACCTGGCCTCACACCCTTTCAGGGAACAAAGGGCAGGATCCCCCCACCACTTATTCTTGTAAGTGTGGAAATGAGGCTCAGAGAGTAGGAATGACTTGTCCCCAGTCACGAAATGAGTTACTCCAGGAGACGAGGACCCCAGGGTGCTGACGCCCAGATGATGCCCGTTCAAACCACACCCTTCCAAAGCCAGAGCACTTCTTAATCAAGACAGGCTCTGTCTCCATCAGAAACTCCTCCACAGTCTTTTGTCGCCCACAGTCTGACTGGCACCCCTCAGGTCTCCGGCTCTACCCTGCCAAGAGTGCAGGCAGGACCAACCAGGAAGCCTGCAGGCGGCCCACGGAGGCCTTGCTGCAGCCTGGCACGTCCACTCACTCCGTCCACACTCAGCACCAAGACGAGGGTCTTGCTGAGACTGAACACCCCCTTTAAGACAGGAAAACAAGCCGGTGAGTTGGTTCGGCGTGCCTTTTTCTTCAGGCACGCGGACGCGGTCCACTGTCACCCTCCTGCGGCACCTCTCACTCCCGGAGCAGCCCCTCCAGGAAGGCAGTGCCTCTCCGCACCTCAACAGAAACCCAGGCCTGTGTGGAGCAGGGTGGACACTGCGGGCTCGTCACGACCTGCGCCTGGCCCCACACAGAAGTCGTGTCTCTTCTCTAGTCGCTGATTATTGAGTCCTTGCCTGGGGCCAGCGCGCCCCAGGCTGGGCGCCTGGACAACACAGGCCACCCTGCCTCCGGCGCGTCCATCTCGGCGGAACCCCGAGCACACCATTCACTGCTCACACCATTTCCGTGGCTTGTGCTGAAATTCAAATCAGACCGACTGAGCAGCCGGCTCTCCACAAATGTCTACGGCATGCCTGACCCACGGCTACGGGACAAAGTTGCGTGACACACTGGAGAAGAGACTTCAGAATCAGACACAAACTGAAGTGCTGGTGTACCGATAACGAGGTGTGAATTTAAGTCCTGGAACAAGCAGGCCAACCAAACAGGCCTCGACTTCCTCCCTGTCAACGGGAGCAACAACCAGACCGAGGACGCTGTCCTGAGGATTCAGGGGAGCCGTGCAGGCACGCGGATCTGGGCACCGAGTGAAGAGCTGCCGCACGGCAGTCCTATCCCCTCCCTTCTGGCCTCTGTCTCTCTCCACCCTCACTGCCTCTGGCCACGGCATGCCATGTGATGGCCACAACGGGTGGCCGTGCTGTGCCCCCTGCCCTCCACCTGGCAACCTCCTGGGCCTTTTTCGGCGTCAACGGACACCCCACCTCCAGAAGCGCCTCCCGCCTGCCCACAGTCTCTGCTGTCTCCCTCGCCTCCAGGAGAGCCCTCCAGTTGCTCCTGTGTCCCTGCCCCAGCTCCGCTTCCCCACCAGACCGAAAGCTGCTGCCCAGGTCTGACAGTGGTCCTTGCCTACCAGTGGTGATGATCGCACGAGGTGCCGGCCAAAGGGCAAGGCCTAGAAGCAGGGAGACTTCCGTGGGATTGTGCAGCGTGTTAGTGTGTGTGTGTGAGACAGAGACGGACTCTCCCCAGGGACCTTTCTCGGCTTCGGGATGCCATACCTGAGCGTGCAGTTAGCCCAGGCCAACACCCCGCTAACCCAAGAGGGCTCCATTTCACACCCGCATTAACGTTCGAGGACACGCTTCCCGCCACAGACGCTGTATCTAGGTCGTCCCTCAGGTTAGTCTGCTCGCCCAAGAACAGGAAACCGACATCCTTCTGGTTCTAGAATCCTGGCCTCTAGTTCACTTCGGACCAATGAAAAAGAGCACCCAAGAGCGAGGACTTCAAAGCCGATGGTAGCATTTCTGATGTAAACGTTGCCGAATAAAAACTGGCTGATTAATTTTAAATGACTTTGCAGCATTTAAGGGAAGACGTGAGACCGACACAAAGATTTTAAAACTCGGTCGAGTCAGTCTTGACATCTCCGGGACACTGAAATGGAAAGCTGCACGCCGGACAGGCACTGCTCAGACACTACTGTGCGTCCCCGAGGTCAAGGCTGGCCGAGCACCTCCACGGAAACCTTCCCGCTCGCAGCTTATGATTTCACAGTGAAGATCTGCCCCAGGCTTGACTTTTGCATACAAGACTCCTGCTGGAAATACATATTCCAAAGTGCAAAATAAACCTGTCTGGACTGAAAACTCAGACACAGCATTACTTTTAGTGCATCTTGGGTCAGAATAAGCTAGAAATTTAGGATCAGAAATTTCCTTTCTAAACCAGAGAAGCTGAAAGAGAAAAAGGCTGGTAAAGTCAGCTTAAGGAATGAGGGGGAAAAGATCAAAGCAATTTAGTCCAGAAACATCCAGATCACCCGTAAGTATCTCACAAAGTCTTCGCTTCCAGTTTACCACCAGATCTGTTGATTCTATCTTAAAACACTTCTCAAATTCCTCCAGCTATCTGGTCTCTGGCCTCCCCGGTGCCAGGTCATCTTTAAACCAGCAGGCCACCAACCCAGGCCCCACAGCTCCCGGTCATGCAGCACAAAAACCCCAGGGCCTGCGGAAGGCCTCAGGCCTGCCCCCCTCCCCGCACCCTCCCTTCCCACAGCCTCTGTCCTGCTCCTGGGCACAGGCCAGTCCATCCAGTCCTCTCGCCTTGTGCACGCAGTGCAGGAACTCTCTCCCCGATGGCCCCAAGGAAGGTGCGCAGACCCACCTCCTGGCTAATTATACTACATTTTAAAAACACACTCCTATCTATCGGTATCTCCGCTGCAATCTTGAGTCTGAGAGTGAGACGGGGCGGAAACCAAGGCCCAGAGTTGAGCCGGTTGGGCAGGTATCACGTAAGCAGCCACTTCATCCCACACTGGCCTGACCCACCTGCCACAGGCCCCCCAGAGAGATGCCCGTGTCAGACTTGGGGAGCTGGTCCCCACAGACCTGCAGTGAAGCCCCTCAGTCCCAGGGACACTGTCTCTGCTGGGCTCAGACTGTCTCCCCCGCCCCACCTGCCCGTCTCTAGACCTTCACCGGCAGAACCCCTCAAGCAGACGGACGAGTCTGCCTCCCAGCCCGCTGGGGCCCAGAGAGCTGACGCTGCCGCAGTCACAGCTGCCGTGGTCTGCCGCGTCCTGCTCACTGTTTCCCTCTCAGCTCAACTATCAATTTCCAGAAGGCCAGGACCCCCCATGACTCTTCTACCTTCTTGCAGGACCTACCACTGATCAGGCGGAGAAACAAGCACTCAGTCCAACTCCACTATTAGCAGAAACACAGGGACACTGTTACCAGTTTCCTTCCTGATGAGACGGAATGTAAATAGAAATACGCACAGCATCCATGCTGCGTTTCCACTCCTGCTTTTTAGAACTCACTTTGTCTTTAGAGCTTAAAGAATGAAGTTGATTGTGAAGGGATATTACCTGAATCGTCACGTGTGACAGAATTCGAGGACTAACACACACAGGTGAACCTGAAAGCAGTCACCCGGGGCAGTCGTAACCGCAGGGCAGTGCGCTGCAGTCGTCTGCACGGTGGGGACACCCAGGGACCTCCAGCAGGACAGTCGGGCAGAGGGTCAGGAGGAGCAAACTCGATGTCTAATGTGCACCGGCAGCGGAGGGCGACTCACTGGGTGCCACAGAGAGCGCAGTCAGAGGACCCGGCTGGTGGGGACTCGAGATGGGACATGGCAGCAGAGGGGCGTGAGTCACCTAAAAGCAGATCTGGGCGAGGGCGAAGGTGAGGGCACAGTGTGCCTAAGCGGGGGACCCCAGCAGTGAGCATCAGGCGCAGACGGGGCTCAACAGTGTCAGGGAAGCACCCTGAACATAACCCAGCCTTCTGCAGGGAGCAGAAGGAAATTTTCCTTAACAGAGAAAAACACAGCCCATGAGAACGTAAACCAGTGATCTCAAGAGCTGCTAGCTGAGCTCTTTCCAGGAGGCAGAGAGTCTGGTCCATCCTGGAGATTTTGAACTTGCCTGCCTCCATAATCACCCGTGCCAACTGCTCAAAATAAATCTCCTTCCATTTACATACGCACACATCCTGTTAGTTCTGTCTCCAAAACGCTAACATGGAGCTGACCAGGGGCATCTACTTCACAGTGAGAAAAAGCCTCACTCAGTGAGTGACGTCTGAGCTGAAACCGGAAGACGAGAAGGAGGCAGGCAGTCACAGAACAGGGGGAAGCCCCAGCAAAAGGCAGTAGATGGCAAAGTCCTGAGGCCACATGAAGCTGGGCCACCCTGGGGAGCAGATTGCAACAAGAGGGGAGGGAGGGGCACTTCAGGAGGCAGCCGACGCAGGGGAGAAGGGGCCGTTCCAGCAGCCCTGCCTGGGTGAGCACCCTGGGTATACCGGGAAACCTGTGCACCGCCACACGATCTTCACCACACCTAGGGTGAGACTGCAGGAGGCCAGGGGTGGAGAGGGGCTGGAAGGAAAGCAAGCTCCAAAGCAAGAGAAGTGACAGGAAGAAAGCCCTGGCCATTTTAAACCAGTCCTTTCCAGAACCCCCTCCCACCCCACCAAAAAAATCAGACCTTGACTGTTGAAAGAGCCTGCACTCATGATCGTGGAATCACTGCTGATCTTTCACAAAGCATGGAAACTAAAAAGCTGTCTGACCACGTGAAACAGGCACACATCCCCATAAAAAAATAAAAGGAGGAAGCCAAGGGCCACAGATGCCGGCTCCCGGCTCCCACAGGCACCAGAAGAGCGTCAGACAGAGGACCTGAGCAGCGGCTCTGTGCCAGCGACGTGGCGGGAGGCACACAGCATGCTGGAGGAGGGCACGGGCTCCGGAGTCCCACCTGGACCTAGCCCAGCTCCTGCCTGAGACCTTCGCAGGCCTGTCCTTCCCAAGAGAGTGACAGTGACCCTGCCCCTCACCAGGTTTTGACAGGAGGAGATAAAACCATGCAGTGTCCGACCAGGGTTTCAGTAAACGGTGCCTGCTGCCATCTCGGTCACTGGCTGGCTGCTTTATTCAGTCAGCAAACACTGACTGAGCATGTCCTATGTGTTAGGCACAGCCTGGCTGAAACAGAAGCAAAGCCCCACTCTCAGTGAGTGTACAGTCCAGATGCAAAGACAGACCAACAAACAAAGACACGTATGTGCTTTGGGAGAAAAATCGAGCAAGGTTCAAGGGTGGGACTACCAGGGCACATCTCTGAGATGCAGAGCAGTGGCCCAAGGAATGCCCACCAATGGTGCGTCTCAACACTGGACACTCTGGACGGGGACTCCGGGGCCATCCAGGGGGCCAGGCAGGCGAGCCCCGTTCACCGCGGCCAGGCCGCCCCAAGCACCAGCCTTCCCATCTCCTAACTGCAGGGGTGCGGCGGGCCGGCCTCCCACGGCGATGGGGAGCAGGACGGCTGAGGTGGTTGTGCGCACAGCTCACTACTGTGAGGCCCTGAACACACGTAGGTGACCACTCACGTTAACATAATTACCTTCTCCGGCGTCACACCTCCTATGTAAAAACAAAACCAGAGAGTCCTCCTCAAGCTTCTCAGCTGAATGTACTCTTCCCTCCTCCTTTTCTAAATTCCCGTTTTTAAATCTATGCCCTTAAACATTACTTTTTACTCAGCTAAGGGCACCCCCCCCAGAAGGTGAGTTTCTAACTCTGTGAGCATGCGTCCAGCGGGTGCCCCCGCAGAGGTGTGTGCCGAAGGGATGCTTCCATCGGACAGGGCACTCGCGCCAGAGAGAAGATGACACCCACTCTTTTGCTCTAGAGAGCAGAAGAAAGATGATGAGAGGAAGGCTCTCAGGAGGCACATTTTGCCGCCCCCTGCGAAGAGGCTCTCTAACTACCATCTCCTCGCAGGGAAAGCGCTGCCTTCAGTGGGGCCGTGGTCCGGCAGAGCCCAGAGGACGGTCCCGGGTCCTCAACCCCGCCGAGGCCAGGGCAGGGCCGGGCACCACTTCAATCCCCAGCCAGGCCGGCTGGCTCCTGTCTCCCCTCTCCAGATGAAGGAACTCAGATGCCACCTCACCCTGACCAGGATGACACTGGCCTAGCGGGCGACTGGCTCACGCTGAGGAGCAGTCCTTTCTTCTCCAGTCCACTGGCTGCATCCACAAGAACATCACCAGGAAAGTCAAAGCTGGCCAGCTGGATGCAGAATGGACAGCAGGGCAGCGTTGGAAGAAATGCTCTGAACAGCAACTATTATATTACATGGGCACTTTTTTGGATAAGTTGCCCAGCAGAGACTGCTTGCTAAAATGAATTTCCACAGCAATACAAGATATGGTCCACGTCTTGAAAAGGATGAAAATTAGATACATGTTTAGGATGAGTAATTTACAAAATCAGAAACCCTAAGTAAGGACACAATAAGAACAACATCTTATACATTTAACACAAATTCTTAATGGTCAAGGTCAGCTACCAGGAACAAAAAGGACAAAGGGCAAGGCGTTTCAGCAAGATACCCGGAGGCTCTAACAGACACAGAGGAACTGGAAACTCTCCAGAGAATATGCAAGCCTGGGCTGAGTCTCCTAAGGTTCTGGTATTTTTGCATTTTTCACATCATTAAAAGTCAAATTGATAAGGATTAAAAAAAGAGAACCACGGACTTTACCCCAGCTTGTAGGGAAACCACGTGCCTACGGGCTTCCTCTAGGAGCAAACGTTCCTGCCTCTGGACAGTGGGGATGGAGGCAGGACAGGAGGCCTTTCCTTCAGGGAGCAGCTGGAACGAACCGCTAGCAGCAAGCCTGGCACAGGCGCGGGGTAGCCCCACAAGCATGGGCCTCGAAGTCAGCAAGCCATGGCAGGGGCTGGCTGTCTGGGAAGGAACAGCTGGAGTGATGTCAGCAAGACAGCTCTGCCTTTAACACTAGACCACTCTGTGTCCCAAATCTAATGCTGAAACAGCCTTAGAGACAGACAGAGGCTCAGCCAGTCAGTGGCTAGGATGGGCTGGGGTCCAGCTGACCTGCTGTGAAGCCAGCCCAGGCTTGGGCGCCCTGAGCCTCAGGAACCCTGCTCCACAGTCAGATTCCTATTTGCAAAGGGAAGAGTAACCTCCCTCACCGGGTGACTGTAAGGATTAAAGCCGCACCAGGGACGGTCACTCTGACCAGGTGGCCAGGTGGCATGGGCATCAGCTGCAGCTGCCCCGGCTGTGTTCAGAAGCTGCTCTGACCCACCTTGACCTGCCGCCCCCACGCCCCCACCCCCCACGGTCAGCCCCTCAAGGACACAGTGCAGAACACCACTGCACCACGGAAATAGGCCCCCGGTGACTGAGGTAAAGACCTTGGAAACAGAAATCATTCCACCCCTTCTCCGTCCTGGAATCGCTACCCAGTTCCTGTCACCACGACCCAAGGAGCACATCTCAGACTCAGTGCTCCTGACTCTCACTCCCTCCCCCACCGCCCCACTCCTACCCTGGGCTCTGCTCTTCCGCAGCTCCCCGCACCCCTTGCCCCTCGCCCCTCAGTCAGGAGAAGATGCGGCCCTGTCATGACCCTGGCTGAGAACAAAAATGGGACACATGGAACATAACTGCCCCCAGGGAAAAATGCCAGTGGGAGTGAGGTCAGGGGAGCTGTGGGATGCCCTCATCTGCCGGAAGTATTTTCATAGGTTAAAACTCTGAACAGCCCTGACCAGGGTGGCTCAGTTGGTTGAGCGTCATCCCACAGAGCAAAAGGTCACCAGTGTGAGGCCCACACCCATGGCCATGCTTCCAACTTTGTACTGTTTACAACTTTCTTGGAAGTCTGAAAAGTCATTTCAAAATAAAAAGTGGAAAACATCCTTATATCCCCGGAGATACTAGCCCCTCTCTCCCAGTGAGGCGTCTCACACCTGAGAGACAACAAATACTCGCTGCATGAATGAACGATCGAGAGGCCACAGCAGATTAACAAGAGAAGACAGTAAGTCAGAGGCCAGGAGGAGGCGGTGGGCTGGTCTATCTGGAAAGAAGGCTCACGTGGGTTTCCAGGCCGAGGGGAGGAGCCGACACAGCACCAACGCTGACTGCATAGAGCCCCTGCCGCGGGGGGGGGGGGGGCACACAACGTGGAAGACAGCCTTGCAGAAACTGCCACCAGGACAGTAAGTCACACGAATGCCCCGCATGTTGTCCCTTCCAGTGCCGCTCCAGTCCACAATCTATACGCACGTCCAAACCCAGCCTCAGATGCTGCCGTACAGCGCTCCAGTCCCAGGGAGTGGGGTCTCTAAAGGGAGCTGATGCCTGAGGGTCTTCGATCCAACTGGATGGTCCCTCCTGAGGCCCTGTGTGTGGTCAGACTTCTGTAGGTAGGTGTGAGCGTTAGGAAAACAGTCTAAATTTATCTCTGGCAATTCACTTCTATTGCTGCTCTCTGTGGCTCTGCCACAGGAGGACACACAAAAAATGGGAGAAGCCACTGCTTGACCTCAGCCACGACCACTACAGAAGCCAGGAGCCAAAGTGAAAGCTTCCTCTGCTCCTGGCGGCCCTGTGCTCAGCAGGTCCTGCGTATGCCTGCTCCAGTCTCCGGCCGGGACAGCCCCAGCAGGGTAGGAGAGGCTGCCTGTTCAAGGAGAACTGCCGACTCAACTGCCCACTGGTCCCAAACTGCCAGCAGGACTCGTGGACGGGCTGCAAGGGATGCGTGCCTTGACGTGAAACTCCCGGCAGCCAATGCACACACACGCTGCTCCACCCACACACCTTCCCCTGCACCTCTGGAACTGTTTGGTCAACACCAAAAAGGAAACCCAAGTAAAGCGGGACAAAGCACTTCAACGATGAGATCAATGGGAAACTCGTAAGTGTATACACACGCCTCCATGGTGTTAAGACCTATACACTTGCATTTACTAAAAGAGCGCCACACTCAAGCTCAACGCACAGGGAAACGTGCACGGCCCTGAGAGAGCTTAACCCTCAGACCAGCTGGCGCCCCACACGCAGCACCTGGTCCATTAGATGGGTCATCAATGGAATAAACAGTTCACTCCCAGGATCTATTCGTTTCTTTTTGGTTGACACGAATAAAAACTATTTGGACTGCCATTCATACACGTTAAGTCAAAGCTGACGTAACTTGCTTCGCTTTTACATAATCACATTACTTCACAGTTGGGCTTAAGCCAAATCCTACTTTTCCACTGATTTCCATCACAAAATGCCCCACTTGGAGCTGAACTCTGGAATGCCCTACTCTGCCAGAAGTATTTTTATAGGTTTGAAACTCTGAAACAGCCCTGACCAGCGTGGCTCAGCTGGTTGAGCATCGTCCCGCAAAGCAAAAGGTCACCAGTCTGATTCTTGGTCAGGGCGCACGCCTGGGTTGCAGGTTCGGTCCCCAGGCTGGGCATGGACAAGATGCAACTGATTGATGTGCCTCTCTCACATCAGTGTGTCTCTCCCTCTTTCCTCCTCCCTTCCCCTCTCTAAAAATAAATAAAATCTCTTGAAGAAACAAACAAAAAACTCTGAAACAGTTATAAGTGCCATTAAAATGCCTTCTGCCGTGAACCCTCTCTTCTTCCCTGGTTTCCCTGTCACAAACTGACAGAAAGTTCACTACGTAGGGCCCTCAACGCGCACATGCCTTTCCCAGCCTCTGGCTGAACCACATTTCTAAATTTAGCTTCTAGAGTCTGGGTGCCCACATTCCTGGACCTCAACTGTTCAGCTGCAGTATGAAGTTTCACCAGCAGGTGCTTCATCTTAACACAAGGGTCAGGCGGTCCTCACTCCCCACTGTGGATGGGGGCTGCACCTTTCATGGAACTGACATGTAAGGAAACCAAACTTACCGCAGGCCAACTGATACAAACAAGAGCTAAATTCCTATGGCATCTCATCAATGTTACCCACACTGAACAGAACGGTTATTCCAGGACCTGCCTGAGGCTTCTAGTTACCCACTATCATCTGATGAACATCTAAAGAAACGCTGTATACTGAACATCTCAAGAAAAATACAATGTAAACACAATGTACAAAACATAAACTTCCATAAAGCTCAGGCCCCAGCTACCATCAGGAAGACCAGCAGAAACCCAGACTGCTTTTCATCCCCATGGAAAAAACTATACGGATTCATTACAATGATTTTGAAGAATAAGATTGGAAGACCCGCCCAGAAAGACTGTCCAAAAGAACTTGGTAAAGCAAGTTCTTTTAAGACAGAAAGTAATGTGAACCAGCAAGTGGCCACTGAAAGTGGCCCCTGGACCAAGGACACATGCTGGAAGAAAAAGAACTCAGGAAATTCTTTTTCTAGTTTTCAGGTGAAAGAGAGAGAGAGACCCTAAGATGAAAGTGCAGCGCCCAGCAGCGCACCTGAAGGACCGCTGACCAGCCGGCACCAGCTCCCCTCCAGGATGAAAGCCTGAGGCCTGAAGCAGCTGTGTGAGTGTTTCAGGGCCCCTCTCCTGGGGCATTGGGATCACCACCGCAGACACGTGCATGGAACGGAGGCGTGTGCTTGCTGTCACGTGGCTGGCGCACCAAGAGCTGTGACAGACCCTTGAGCCAGCACCAGCTCAGAAGAAATCCAGCGGGCTTCGGATCAGACCCCTGGCTGGGAGCAGGCCCGTGGAAGGTCACTTTAAATGGGAGCTGTAACTAAAAAGAGCAACTCAAGCTGCAGAATTTGGAACCCCCAAATGGTATGCAAGTGTTTGTGATGTAGGACATACGCATTCCTCTGGGAAGAAGGCTCCCAACCCAGAAAAAGGTTAAGGATCACAATGCCAAAAAAAAAAAATCCTCACACTGAGGATGGTCACTGTAATAAAAGTATGAGAATGGTGACCGTGAACTGACGTGACAGCACCCACTTTCTCCGTGAGCGGTAATGCGCCAACGAAGTGATCTATTAAAAAGGAGCAAAGCCCCACAGGCGCCCTGGAGAGACGGGGGAGAGACGCGGTTGGCACTGACGGGAGAACACGGGCCTTGATGAAGACACAGCAGTGCTGCGCTCACACCCACATCCACTCGCGGCTGCCACTGACGACTCTGAGACGCGCCGCGAACACTCTGAAGCCAGATAAACAGACTTGAACTATGATGTTTTAAAGCTGTTTGCTTCAGCCTGTTTTTCCTCGTCATGAAGCGTCATGCAGAAGTCCACCCCACGGCCACACCTGCCGGCGTCAC
Source organism: Tonatia bakeri (assembly GCA_004024845.1). Lineage (NCBI taxonomy): Eukaryota > Metazoa > Chordata > Mammalia > Chiroptera > Phyllostomidae > Tonatia > Tonatia bakeri. The sequence continues at coordinate 61,342 of PVIA01006766.1, forward strand.
ACAGAGCTGCTCGTTCTGAAACCGAAGCCCTGGTTAGGAACTCTTCTCCAGAGCTCACTGCGCCCTATTTTCACTCTGCAGTGACTCCCTCCTCTGCTGCCTATCTGTCCTGATGTTAAGTGACAGTCACATGTTCTCCTCCTAAGAACCACACCCAGACTGCCCACACCATCGGGGCGGCCACGTTGCCCATGGGAAGCTGTGCTTCTCCCACTGGGTGAGACGTGGTGGGTTCCCGGGACACCCAGGGGCATGTGGGGGTCACAGGAGAGACGGAGCTGTTTTCCGACACTGCAATCTGACTTGACACTATATCATTTAACACAATTTTTAAGACTATTGAAAACAAACATTTGGTTTCATGTTTTTAAATCTTAAAAATTAATGCAAAGACCAGCAACAAAACATGAGACTTCGAAGCCATTCTGAACTTGCAATGGGTCACTTATGAATGGGAGTTTCTTAGAAGAGAAGATTAAGAAATATCAATGCAAGGTACTGTGGGGCTGGGGGGAGAAGCAATCTAAAAAAATAAAAAAACAAACCCACAAACCCACAAACCACACGGCCTGAAGGACCGAAACACCACAGGGTGACTAACACGAGTCGAGCGCTCTGATCCCAAGTCCGGCTGTACAGGGCGCTGCACGCAAACCCACTCGCCTGGTCCACTCAGCAACCCCAGGAGTGCGGCCTTACCCGCTGCACAGGGAACAGAGCGGAACCAGACACTTGCCCAGGCTGACATGGCCCCAAGTGGTGATACGAGGATTCAAATGCCGCCGGGCCAGCCCCGGGCCCACCCTCTCTGTCACCTCCATGATGGCCGGCAGAAGTGGCTTCAATCACCAAGTCTTTCTTGCAGGAAGCTGTACTCCTATCAGCCATGGGCCTCGAGGCCCCGTTCAAAACTTTACAGACACTTACGGCTTTTACTTAGAACTAGAACACAATACACAGTACACTCTGAAGAAATAGAGAAGAGTCAGCATTGTTACTTAGTAAATTAATTGCCAATATTTTACTATCAATACACAGGAAGAACCCACAAATGGACTTTCATTTTCTTGGAAAATTTATATGCACAGCACTTTTCTGTATTACATTGAAGAGCATTTAAATTTTCATTGCAACTTGTTTTCATAAGAACTTGGTGACTTTCACAACTTGGGAACAACTGCTGTTTGTATTAACAGTGGGCACTGATGAAGTCAGATACCTCACACATTTCAGTGACAGTTTTGGAAACACGGAAACAACGGACTAGAACACCTTAAAACGTAAACGCCAAAGCACCCGGAGATGTCCGGTGATCGTCCTGTGATCAGTCCCCTCCCGCTGAGCCCCACCCCCCGCAGGCAGACAGGCGGAGAGGAGCCAGCCACTCACCTGGATGACCTTGTAGAAGTAGGCGTACTGCCGGGCTGTGTTCTTGTACTGGCTGAAGACGTCGTGGACAGCCTGTGTGGACTGCAGAGACCGAACTTCATCTTCCTCAAAGTAGAGGGGAGTGTCGTACTCGCTGGGGAGGGTCTGGATGTAGGGCTGCCAGAAGGAGTTGGGGTCGGCTCGCTCGCACAGCAGGTGGAAGGCCAGTGTGATGTTTCCCATGGCTTGAAGAATTCGATCTTGAGAATATAAGGGCCCTGAAGTAACCCAGAAGTTAACAGCATGAGTTCCACGACTTCTTTAAAAAGTACCCATTTCTACTCTTAAAGCCATGGAAATAAAGCAGCAGCACTGGAACATTTAAAGTGGCATGCATCTTCCTTTCGACATTCGTCTACTGTGTCGGGTTGTAAGTGTGTAAAACAACTAATGTGGGTTTGGGGGGAAGTTCACTAGTTGAAAAAACAGCCAAATATGGTCCTTCACTCCATAAAATGAAATTCTATATGTTTCTATCATTTTCAGTCTGCTATGAACAGTCAGAAATTATTCTCACCCAAAACTGAATTTTTAGCAGATTCAACAGTCATCAGTAATTTCCGTGGAACCCATAAAAACAATTCTTCTGCCTAGAAGGAAAAGATAAGAACACAGAAGAATTGTGAGAACGCAACACGCTCCAGTCTTCAGCCCAGCCGTGTCTGTGGTCGGAAAGCCCACCGCCACGGAGACAACTGAGGGCAGCACAGCGGCGCCGCGCCCCTGCGCCCCGGGCGCATCGTGAGTGTGAACGCTCGTGCTGCCGCCGAAGGAGCGAGGGCCGCTTTGAAACCCCGCCTCCGGCAGGAAAACTACCTGCACACACTGGGAAGACAACAAAGAGAGACTTCTGACTTTAATATAGAGTAAGTGTCACAACTTGGGACAAAGCACAAAGATGTTTATTTTATTCGTTGCCATACTTATATTTTTAAGTGCTAAAAACTGAACAAAATCCCTGCCTCCAACAAAGCCTCTGTCCATGTGAACTGCTCCCAGCACTGAGTGACTCAAGTGGAGTGACAGTCCCTCCTGTACATTCCTGTCTCCAGAACACAACAGTCACCAGCAAGAGCACAAGCCCAAGGACAGAGTTCAGTTTATTAATTTCCCCCAAAATGTGCCCGACCCCCACCCGCCCACATCCAATGCCCAGCCCACCCTCGGGCCCCGGGTGCTCTGCCTGCAGACCACCGGAGCCCACACCCCTCTCTATAGTTCGGTCTCGGAACCCCACGAGGCACGCTCTACGGTCTCTGGCTCCATGACCTGTGTCCTCTACACGACACAATCCAGACACACTCAGGCGCCTCCCCCAAGACCAGCAGTCTCTAAACTCACCTTGATATCTCTGGTTGCTCTCAAACCGAAGCCCTCTTCTTTGAAATTAACCATTTCAAAGCCCTCCACGGAAGCTCCATTTTCAGATGCCCACTTCATTAGATCAGGAAAGTAATCTTCTCTTTTTCCATCAAAAGTAACAGACAGACCTGTATCAATCCACGTTTTACAAAACAAGAGCTACTTTTAGGACATGTACCATTCATGTGCTACCCTCAGAAAATAAAAAGGACAGTAACTAACAGGAGAAACAGTAATACCACTCTGATCTTGAAAAAAGTCAGGCTAATCACCAGACAGTTACAGTGACAGAAAAGGTGAACCAAAATCTGAAACTCCTGTGGGTCACAGAGAAACACTTTGGATCCCGGGAACAGGACCGAAGACCGAGGTAATCTGCTGGCGAAGAGGGAAACCCCACAATTGCTGCAGGCCGACAGAGCGGCGCCCCTGGAGTCCACGTGCCGTCTCTCGCACACACGTTCGCTCTAACAAGCTTCCCACGAGAACAAAAGCCGGCAGCTCACACGTGTGCAAGAAGCCGCACGTGCAGGAGAGCCCTGATTCTAGGAGCACAAAACTGGAGGGCTCTGCCGCAGAGTCCTGGGGAGCAGCCTCAATGAGCTGGGTCTACAGTGTCAATACAAAATGTGACAGTTTTAAACATCCAGTAGAACGATACCATGCATGTCAATTTTAAAAATGCTGGTTACTATCATATGTGTTCATGGGGTTATACATGAAGTAGAAAACATTCACAATAAACACCATGCCCCCCACCAGGGGGAGAGGGAAGGGACCGGGATGGAGGCCTAAGCCTTCAGCTAGCTCTATGTGTTACAGTTACTTCTTAAAAACAAATACAAAGTAAAATAAACAAGGGAGGGAGGGAAAGGGAGTCAGACCAGTGGGGGAAAAGAAGAGAAAGAGAACTTGAACAGGAAAGGGTTTGACATGCATTCAATTTGGGTAGTAGGCTCTTAGGCGCTGTTGTATTACTTTCTGGAATTTTCAGCTTCAAATATTTTTCAGGAAGATGAAGAGCCATGCACTGGAAACACCACTATTTTTTGATGAAACAAGGGAGAAGAATAGGAACTCAACACGAGGAGCTGGGCGTGGAAGCCAGTCCCAGCACTGGTGGCCATGACACCAGCCTGTAATAAAGGTCCACGCGTGCAGCAATGGCCTGGTGCGGCGTCCTACCAGGCTAGACATGCAGACCCCTGCTAAGTGAAGAAAACCGACTGTGTCAGGGATCGTCTAAGACTTCCTGAAAATGAATGAGCCCTCCTAAGTTCGGCGTCAGTTGTAGTAAACAGTCTCTACTCAGAGACATGCAGGACACTTTCCAGCCACTGTCCTGGGGGGTCAGGATCAGCACAGGCTACGTTGGGTGTAGATGAGCACCCTATAAAAGGCCCATCACCATGTGGGATCTGAGACCATCTGGCCCAAGGCTGCGTGCGTGCAGGTGTGCCTGAGGGAGCAATGGAGCCACTGCCTCCGACGGCAATGAAACAAACCCTCTTCGGACTCACTTTTACGACAATAAACAAACAGGGAGCCCCAGAAGGTTTTTCTCATCCTTTTAAACTGCAGGCTGCTTGTTATGCTTCCCCCTCCGCTCCCATGTGGCCCTGAATACCAATCTCCCTTTTTGTGCTTTACAGAACTGAACCCATAAGAATATTGAATAGGCTTTTTCAGCCGACACTTGGCCCCATCACTAGCCTGGCCGAGAGTGAAGCCAGTGTCTCCGGAATACACCCATAAAAACACAGCTTGGGACATATACCTACATCTCTTACTTAATCAAAATATGAGTGAGTTCATCATAACTCTTGGTGGACACTAACAATCAGTATACGCTTGTGTGCTGACCATACACAGTGTTACAGACGGACCTCAAACCCTGAAGGAAGCACGGTACAGAAGAACAGATTTAAACATGTATTTCATGAAATAAAGATACATGAAAGTTGTATCACTTTAGCCCCCAGAAACAAACATTTCCCCCCCAAAGCAGGCAACAGCATCTCAGAGAGGAGCCCCGTCCCTCCCAGTGTAGCAGCCCCTCCGATGACAACGACCTTGCAGAGAACGTGAACCACGGGGACCTTAACTGCTCTCCGGGTCTTCCTGGTTCTCTACGCGATTTTCTTCAAGTACGGTTATCATTCCAGAACACGTACCTTTTTGTTTCTTCCGTATCTTCTCCACTAGAGACCGGATCTGCACGTATTCTTCCCACTCCTTCCCTGGGCCAGGGGCAGGGCTGCTGCATTCTGCAACATAAAAGCCACAGACTCAGATGCTTCCTTCACCTTAACCTGTGCTCATGAGAAGAAAGGGGGCCAGGCTGTTGGTGCTGATTTACTTTTAAAGGACAGAGACACCGCAGTTGGATGACAGACACGAGAGGCATGAATGAGGTGTCCTCGTCAAGCGCATCCACCCTCCAACACCGTCCAAAAGCCACCTGCCCAACTGCGGCCCCAGGACTCAAGTGTGAGTGCCTGGCTTACATCCGCCTCATTCCTGCTGTTGACACGTTTGTTTCCCTCCGAGTCTAATCGTGCACAGGAAGATCTAAGAAGCCATGCTGAAATGCAAACCGCGGCCCAGAAAACGGTCCTAGATGGTGCAAGAAGCTAATACCGAAAGTCCCCGTTTCTTTCTAGTTAAGCCCCGTAACAATGGCTCCCTGGGGGAACCGTTAAATTGGACAGAAGGACTCTTAGTCAACAAACGTTTCACATCCGTGTGTAAGGCACTATATTAAGCACTCTGGGGGAGTCTCTAAAAGAGAAGGCACAGTCAGCGCTAAAAAAGGAGCTGAGATTCTGTTGCAGAACCAGAACCGAAGGAACCAACAGCCAAGACCGGGCCGGTGTCTTAAAAGGCTGTACGCTGGGCACCCAGCTGGCCTGCCAGCAGCTTCCTTTTAAACAGCTGTGTCAGTCTAAAGAGAGCCCTTCCCATGCTCCTGCTAGCCCTCTCGGCCCCTCTGTCCTATGAGGAAAGGGGTACCTGTGGCAAATAAGGAGCAGCAGCTAGCTGTGTGCCCACGCATGCCCACTCAGGCCAACCGGTCTCACTCATCCTTCCATCAGCAAGTACTGGCCGAGGCCCTGGAATATAACACAGAGCCTGCCCTCAGGCTGCCCCCAGTCCAGTGGGGGAGACGGGTGGGGAGCGGTCAGTTCCTCGGTGCCCTGGGGCGGGCCCACACTGTCCTGGGGTGGGAGGAGAGATGGGCCCTGGGAGCGCTCGGGAAAGGAGCTGGCCCACACTCTGTGGCTGCCTGCTTGCCAGGGAGAAAGCTGAGTGTTTATCTGTGGTTTAGCCTGTCACATAATCCACACGTGAGGGGCAAGCACACAAGTGTAGTAAGGTGGCCAAGTGACCACGGCTGAATTTAAAGCACACACAGCACCAATTTAAAGTCACCACTTTAAAAAAAGTTACCAGCTTATACGAACTTACTGAAGCAAGGTATTTAACTCCCTTGAACCAAGAACTCATGACTCCGGCACATGAGAACTGAAAAACCGTCACCGAAACACCGAACATGAAGGCAACGCCACCCCAGGAAAGGCCCCGCTCCGAGGGCCGCTCTCTGAGCAGATGCCACACTCGCCGTGGGCGCAAGCGCCCATCGTGCGCCCGCGCCTGCCCCAGCTCACACGGTCCTCTGCGGGCTCCGAGGTGGTCTTTACTAAACAAGACGACCACAGACACCCGAGGGTCAAGTGACTGGTCTGAGGCCACACTGCTGGAACAGCGAGCCTACCTCTGCCTTCCTCTGCCCACTGCTGCCCAGAGCAGCCCACCACCTGGGAGCCCGTGCTTCGGGAGCTGTATGCCCAGCACTGCATCAGGCCTCGGCAGGTCCCCGGCACCCACGGGCAGTCGCACGGCGCCTACCGGCAGCAGCACCCCACCAGGCAGGCAGGGAGACCTTGCTCGGGCAGAGGGCTTCTCTGACTGCCCAGTCACGCAGCTAACGTCATACCTCACCGGACGGCGATGCCCCCACACACGTGCCCCACGGAAGGCCGGGAAGACCAACGGCACACTTACTCTGCAACAGCTCACTGGTCAGGTTCAAGGTTTCCTTCGGTGACACGCTTGCTGTAGCACCAGTGCCTGATCTCTGTGTTTTCACTCGACTCTTCTTACCCATTTTCTGACTACAAAGAAGAGGAAAAGAGACAAAGAGAAAACATTGCATTTCCAAGGAAAAAATTCAAGAAATAAAATGTGGCACCGCAGTCACTAAGCCTTAAGATGCTAAGAATTTATCTTCCACAGGCCATATCCTAGTTTCCTTCCAGAAAAAAAAAATAATGAAGTATAATAAATACTAGTACTCGGAGGTTCTAAAATGAAAAGAAAAGTCTACTTTGGAGTCTCTGGAAGAAAAGTGCATTCCTTTTTCCCTACAAAAACTGTAGTGGAAGGAAATTTTACTCCAGATTTTTTTCAAATTTCACCGATTTCATTCTGCATGCTAACATGTCTACCTCATAATACTGCGGAGATAAAAGTCATGCACACATACCTGACCCACAAGTCATCATCTGAGCACGGAAACGCACACGCCCGTGGTCTCTCCCAGAGAGGCTCATCTGCCCCCTCACTGCGCTCCCCAGGACACGCAGCGTGCCTGGCTCAGCGTTCTGACCAGGACGCGAACGAGGCCCTGCATGACCCGTCCTGTGAGGAACGGCAGGCTGCTCCCTGAGCAGGAGAGTTGTCGTCTGTCAGAAAGCAACGACGCAGGACCACATGCATTCCCGACAGCCGCTGGAGACCAGGCGAGCAGGCTTCCACATGGGGCTCTGTGCTGGCCGGCACCTCCCACCCACGGCCTCCCTGGGTCCCCGCCACACCTGCAGAGGCCAGTGGTAATGACAGCTGTGTTGGGGCCTCACACTCAGCTGTTGCTTGGCCAAGCCCCAAGCAGGGGACCCAGGGTGTCCAGCCTGAAATCCCACAGCATTCTGTCCAACACACGGGCAGGCTCGAAGCCCAGGTGCACCCGCCTGAGCAAGCTCCGAGGCTCCAGGTGCAGGGGCCACGCAGGCTGGGGCAAGAGACATGACCAAACAAGGGAAGGCGGAGCCTGTGCCTTTAGGGAGGAGGGGGCAGGGAAGCGAGCGAGGCTCTCAGCAGAGACCTCTTCAAACACCTGAGGAAAGTACCGTGACAGAGGTGCAAGGAAGAAAGTACACTGAAGAAAGAAAACTACATGTTAAGAAAAAGTGTGAGATGGTGTTAGAGTCCAGCAGAAAGGTTTCCTAAATTCAACCGCTTTCATTAGCTAACACAGAATGCCCCAACACCATAGATTTGAAATAACTACCTACCCCTTCCTTCAGAATTCAAAAATTTGTTAACACATGATGAATAATTTTTATTGTGATTTCAGCTGAATCTGGAGCCAGATTCCAAGTTTCAACAAACGAAACAGTTGAGTAGGTATCCTGAACACTCTTAATGCTCTCAGTGGAAAAACTATCGGACATTCATAAGTTTCATATTTATCTTCAATATTTATTTTAAAGACTTACGTGAGAAAAATGCAAAGCTGTGCTGAATTAAATGCCTGCACACATGCCCCACATACATTCACTCAAGTCAAACCCCAAACACTAGCCTGAGACGCAATGCTAAATGGAAGTTGTTTTCCCAAAGTTTAGGTTGAAATCAGGTAAAATTTACAAATTCTTGTTGAATTATCTGGAGAGAAACAAAGCATGTGGTAAAAAGTGGATTTAAACAACACGTAAGAAAAAAGGAAACACACGGAACACCAACACAGAACCAGCAAGCGAAGGGCCCCTCGCACAAGCGCAGTCGGCGCCAGTCAGAGGAAGGGGCGGGCGTCTGCCTGAAGGGCGTGTGCGGGAGTTTCCCACGTGTCCACTTCTCTTCAATGTCAAGTTGGTTTAAAAACCTACCAAGTCTTCAAAACGTGGCTCTTTCAAAGAAAATCTATTTAGCAAACCCATCAACAACCTCTCTACTTAAGAGATAGAAGACCTTTGGAAGACAGTAAAAATAAATGCGTACTCAATTATTACTTAAACCACTCATATGCAAGTGGAATCTGTAATCAACCACTTCTGACCAAATGATTCTTTTACACCTCATCTGTGTAGTGGAGAAACGGGTCAGGAGATACAAGATTAAGTGCATTCAGGGACCTGGGCTGATGGTGGGGGTGGCAGTGAGGGAGGGTGCTGGATGCTTAACCCGTTCTCACAAAGTACAGTTCACACATACCAAAAAGACAGAGATGGAATTCAGCTGCATGAGGGTTCTTTTTCAAAAATTCTAAATGGAAAGGGTATATATTTGTATTTTTCCTCAGTTGCTTTCAATGAAATGCAACTAGAATAAACATTTTTGATTACACTTATTCAGCAATTTATCCAGGAAACCTTATCTCAAATCCAGCATCTGGTGTTCAATGCACCCGACTTCACAGCTGGACGGACTGAAGGAGAGAATGGCCTGGGGCTGCCTCCCATCTCAGGCACCCAGCTGTAACGTGTACTTGAGGGGAGTGAGAGAGTCTGCCTAATCTTTGTGTAGGAAGAGAAGAATCTCACTGAATACTTTGCAGGCCATTAGGATCAGATTACTGCATTCTGAGTAAAAGGCACAAATTACAGGATGATGGTTTAGGAAAACAAAAGCACTCCCAGACTGAAAAGGGACTGTGTGATGTCTTCTCTCTCCTGGCGGCACTGATGAGGTGTACACAGTCTTTACACTAACATGGTACCATGTTAACCGAAACTAGTGTGTCAGAAATGTGTCCTCACTTTGCAGGAGGCAGGGACTAGCAGTAGGGTAAGGCCACACTGACTTACACCAGTTTAAGTGGTTAACTGGCGCCCATCATTCCAATCTCTGCCAAAGAGGCCCAGATGTGCCACAGCTCAAACGTGCCCAGGAGTCAAGGCACGCAGGCAAGCAGAAAAGTGGAATTAATTTCAACTCGGGGGCTACTTAACTACAAAGATGATGTAGACCTATCAACTGCATGAAAGTATAATTTAAATCTTCACACAGAACAATTCAGGCTGTCCTATAGAGAGCTATAGGTAAACATACACCCAAAATTGAGGTTTAAAAAAAATACAGATGTTTCTTGCCTTCCACAATATTTTGCTATTTTTCTACTAATTTACACAATTTTAGAAATGCTTAAACCATTTCTGATTGACTTTTCGATGCATAGTAGTTTTAGTTTTAAACTTCAGTTGAATTACTTTGTAAATACACTTAAATGGCCATCACTGGTGCAGCGCAGTGGACTGGACGTCATCCCATGGACCGGACACTCCCAGCTTTGCTCCCCATCAGGGATGCCCACTGGGGGCGTGTGAGAGGCAGCTGAGCAGTGCACACCTCTAGCACATCGACGTCTCTCTGCTCTCTTTCTCCCTCACTTCCCCACTCTCCAAAAAATAATAAAATCTTTCCTTAAAAAAGAGGATCCTATTTTTAAAAAACTTTCTGTAAAGCAAGGAATCATTTGGCATCATGAGCAATCATGTCCTGTTACATCTTCCTAACGAAAAAGGGAAACCGCTGGGTGCAAAGGAATAACTGTAATCTGTCAGGAAACCACCTTGAAACCTCCGCAACCTCCCGTGGAGTCTAGAACTGCGGGCTTTCAGGTTTGGAAGGGGCTTTTGGAGTCACCTGTGTTAACCACAGACTCCACAAACGTTTAAAATAACCAACCCCATGTGGTGTAGCAGTTACGGCTCGCAAAGTGCTTGGCTGTCCACTGTCCAACTCCAGTCTGAAAACCTTTGGACAGGCAGGGGTGAGCCTGCATCCCTAACGGGGCACCACCTGAGGTTCAAGTGGCAGAGGTGGGCAGGACCCCAGGTTCTGAGGGCGCCTGCTGCTCCTTCTGGAAAGTTCACTGTCCTCTTCAACTTGTCCCAATTCTTCCTTTGAAAGAGGAACCACCCTTCAAATTTCTGAAGACAGCCTTCTGTGCCCTCCACAGCCTTCGCTTCTCCAGACTGAACGTGCTTTCAGGACATACTTCCAGAAGTGGACAAAGCCACTTAGAAAAAAACCCATTCACCGAAGTGTAGTATCTCCAAGTCAACAAAACCTTTCGGATGTGCTCCCAGAGGGACGCAGTGCAGTGGGCAAACTGCAGATACCACCTGGGTAACTATGACGTGTAGCAATACTAAAGCATTACAATCAACAAATGAAAAACTTTATTAGTCATTAGTAACTATGTTACGGTACAAGCCATTTTAATGACTACTTTTCAACACTAATCCTACTTTCTCTTAACTGCGCTTAACAGAGAACTACTGACATGAAGTCATGCTTATTTACTGAGACTGAAACCTGAAAACCACTCAGTCATATGATTTTTTATACCTTGCCATGCTCTAGTGAGTTCTATCCTAAGAGAGAGTGGGAAGTGAGACGCAGGATGTTACACAGGTAATACACCTAAAACGCTGCATATTTATGAAGAGTCCTCTGGAGACACCTGATGATCTGCATTCTCTAGACAATTCTTCGGTTCTTGTTCAAGAAAAGAAAAAACAGTGAAAGCATTTCTTACTGCTCGGCCCCTCTGCCCTCAGCTCCCTCTGTACCCCTGCTACCAGGCCTGAGCGTGTAAAATTTTACTTTAGTTTGGTAAACAGTATGCCTCAGATCTCTTACAGAACTTTACCTTCAGTGTCAGACTTGTCTTCCATTGTCAGCCAAGAGTGTTTAGATTTATCTTGATCATTAATTTTCTTTCTTGCATAAGAAAGAATTTCAAAGTCGTAACTTTGATATTTGCATTTTATAATCATTTGGCATCATTTTTCTTCCAATCAAATGTGTTTCATTTGAAAATTGTCAATACCTGTGTTTGTACCTCTCGTTTTACAATCTGTTTATTTACAAAACCTGGAGGAAACGCCCCACCTGGAAACCCGCCTCCCCAGCTAATCTCCGGTGTGAGTTACTGAGTGAGGTTAACGAGAAAAACCAGGACTACTAATCTTGCCGATTGTGCTAATTAAACTTTTCTCCTTAAGCCTACTAAGTAACTTAAAGCAAAAAGGCTCAACTCCTTTGCAATAGAAAACTATACTGTGTGTATTAATATTTTGTTAGTTATTTTTATTTTGAGAATAAACATAGAAATTAACTATACTTACAAATCAAAATATTTAACGTCTCCGATTTCCTAAATAGGAAAATATGGGATGGCATAAAGAAATCCAATGTACAAAAGTCAATTTGGCCAGGTAAGATACACCTGTAAATGCAACAAAAGTGAAAACTGCAAAACTGTAAGGGCAAGGAATCCTTGGTCCAACACTCTCTCTCAACTGGCTGGACACGACTCAGAGCGAGCAGACATCCACCACGAGCACTTCCACCACGGCGGCGAGAAAAAAAGCGCAGCAAATCAAAACGTAGGCCCCCGCGGAATGCTCACTACCAGGCCACCAGTAACTTCTAAAACAACAGAATAAAGCTACACTCACTGTTCTTTACAAGTGTACAGTGCCAGTGTAACAAATGACTGCTAGGCCTCCGTGGGGGAACAAAATCTAGGCTCCAGTCCCAGGATTTAGGTGCTAGGAGGAAGCACACTTGAAACTCTTCCTCCCCGCCCCCGACCGAAGCAACAGTGCACAGCAGCCACCAACAGACAAACCAGTTTCTAAAGATAAAAACCCTCCCGGTGAAAGATATTCATCAAAGTACACAAAAATGACACTATTATTAGTTACATTTTTAAATGCTACTTCAGATTAGTAATTTAAAAAAGGACATTAATTCAAACACTTCAAGGTACTTAAAATGCCTCAAACTGTATTGGTATCTAGTTTAAAAAAAATGTAACCCTGAGCTAGGAGGTAAGATATTTGCTCATACTTCTACTAAAATTCCCCTCGGCACAAACTGTGTACCCGGTTGTCACTAAGCTCAGTGGTTATCCACAGGCAAGCCTGCTGTGCTAATGTCACTCCTTTCCTAGCTGTCATCTCCTTTGTCATTCCCTCTAGGTACCGAGGAGGCCATTCTGAAAACAAAGACAGTTGAGCTTCAGAATGGAAAAATATTTGCATATTCCCTCCGCAGTTTTCTCATTTTCCAGCAGCCTCTACAGCAAAGGCTTAATCATCATGTAAAATGGGGCTGCGGCGTCCACCCAAGGAAGCTCTCCTCAGGAGCTCCTTCCCCCGGGCAGAAGGGGCAGAGCCCAACAGACACGCTCCCTTCCGCAGGGATCGCGGAGAGACATCAGCGTGCGAGAGACGAGAAGCAGCAACCATTTCAGCAGCGCGTTTGGACTGGGGTTTCGTTTCAGACGGGAACTCACGATCTGAATGCAGAGAGAAAGCAGAGCACAGGGCAGGGGTGGCAGAAGGCTAAGACGGAGGAAGTCCGGGGTCTCGATTAAGGGGCTGTTCTGTAGCAGTTTGAGAAGCCAGCTTTGCAAACTACTTTCTTGGGACAGAGAAAAACTCCTCCTTAAACCGCTGGAACTGGACCAAAATATCAATCACAGCAGCCCCAGGGACTAATTTGGTGAGGCAGAACTCGTGCACAGTGGCCTGCAGAGACAGACACGCCGCTCAAGCAAGTCATACCGAATAATATTAACCACAGAGAGGAAAGCTGCTTTTGTTTTGCTATATTCTTGAGTTAAATGCGTTCACTTAAAATAGTAAGGAAAACCTCTCCAAGATTACTGGCTAGTTCAGTTTTGAAGTACCAGTCGGGTCATTTTTGAGAAGAAAAAATGGGGGAGGAAATAGTGTCATTTACATGACGAAATTCACACGTGCCCGTGTCGGGTTCTGAGCTCTGACAAACGCACAGGGCTGTGCGATCACCATCGCAACCACGCCACCGAGGTACTTAAAGGCAAACTTAACCTGTCAACACAGTTTTAAATATTTTCGCTTTTGAAGCATCACCGCCCTCATTTGGAGAAGCAAAAACAATATCCTCCAAGTGATCCTAAACGTGTCAACAACACACGGTGCGGGAGAGGCCCGACACACGACACGAACCGTCTCCTCTTCCCGGAGTAGAAACGGGGAGCCAGAACTGCATCGCCAGGCTGGAGCCACGAGGAGGAAGAGTTTTTAATGCCGGAGTGACAAACTCCAAAGCACTGAATTCTTCTCCCTAGTAGGGCTCGAAACGTGTGGAAGAGAGCCAGGGCGCGTGGGAAGAAAGATGACCTATTTCCAACGACTGTTTTTATAACTGGAATGTGAGTGACAGAAGCGGAGCCTAGTCCTCGGGCACCCGGCGGGCACCGGAGGTTTGGAGAGAGAGGAACATAAAAGCCACACCGCCTTCCCCAACCAACGGGGTGACGACGGGAAGGAAGGAAGCGAGAGCGCGAGCCGGCCGCACGCAGAACGGGGCGGGCCAGTGCGACGGAGAGGGGCCTGCGCCCCACCCGGTGGGTGAAGAGGGGCCGGTCGCTCCCTGGTGGGCGGAGGGGGGACAGGAGCGTTAGACGCCAGGAAGGGACAGGGGTGGGGGGACAGCGAGTGCGCCCCGGGATGGCCGGAGGGCAAAGGCCAAGCGGCGCCCTCCAACCCCGCCGGGACCTCTGCACCCAGCCCAGGTCCCAGGACGCATACCACCCCCGCATCCTGGGCCAACTGCGGCCAGCGGAGTGCGGCCCGGACCCCGGCCGAGAGACGCCGGCCGGGTGGTAGGCGGCCTCGCAGCACTCGGGGGCGAAGGCATAGTTCTGCCCCCCGAACTATGCGTGCGCAGTGGTCGCCGCCGGCACTCACCTGCCCACTTACCCCCTCAGCGCAGCGGCACTGGTGCCACACTCCGGCCCAGACCCACCGTCCGCCTCAACCAAGCCCCAGGCGGCGGCGGCGGCGGTAGCGGCCGGACGGGAGGGGCGGGTCGGCGGCCTGAGACGGCCCCGCCGCCACGGCCCAACCCGGATCCGCCCGCCCCCAGGTCCCGCCCCGGGTTGCTGCCGCCACCGCCCATTGGCCCGCGGCTGAACGCATGGGCGCGGTCCCGCCCCACCGCCCCCCTACCGTTTCGCTCAGGTTTCTCCCTAGCCATTGGACCTACCGGCTCCCAGGACCTAAACGGCCGGCTCGGCCCCTGTCAGCTCCGAAGCCACAATTGGCGGAAATGTGGCACGCCCGGGCGCTGATTGGAAGAAACCTCCCCGGGGCCCGCCTCTCGCGTCCAAGTTCCGTTAGCACGTTCGGTTGCTTCGAAGTTGCCTTTGCCCCTAGATCGGTGGGCGGGCCCTCTGACCACCTCCTCCTCCTGCGAGGAGGCCGGAAAAAGACTGGCTGTTCTTTCCGCCTTTGAGAGCTCTGCTATTTTCTGATTGGTTAACAAGCGCCTCCCGTCGCTTGTTTGCCGTCGCCGACGCCGGGAGATGACGTATTCCCCGACATCCCACGTCCAAGATGGCCGCTGTGGGCAAGGAAAGGCGTCGCTAAGGAGCTTCCCTCAGGCTACGAGTGAGTGACCGACAGACCGCGGGCAGCGCCACCCACCTCTCGCGTCTTTGAAAGTCGAGTAGAGTAAGGTCTACGCCTCCATCCGCTGGTGGAGTCTCTTCCCAGATTCCACTTCCCCTAGTGTAGCTCGAAGTTAGCGGGAGGTGGCGGGGCTGCGGGACGTGCTTCGGGGAAGGATTTTGAGGTGTGGGTACGGACGAAAGAGGCCCTCGCGGACTCTAGAACAGGTAGCGGCTCCCGCCGAGAGGAGCGGGTAGGGTTTGGGGACTTTCTAGTAGGTGGGGAGAGGGGGCGGGGATCTTAACACGCGCGCGCACTCTTGGCCTCAGAACCTCAGGCTACCCACGTCTTTACATTGCTTCGCAGAAGCTCGGTCCCGACTTTGGTTAGGTCTGAAACTTCAGTGTCGTTCCACGCCTGGATACACCGACTGTGGAGCCTGGAAAGGAATAAGGAAAGGTTACTTCTGCAGTCAGATCCTTTTCTCTTGCACCTGATTGACTCTTGTGTCGTTCAGTGCAAGACACGCTCTACAGCCTTG
Source organism: Tonatia bakeri (assembly GCA_004024845.1). Taxonomy (NCBI): domain Eukaryota; kingdom Metazoa; phylum Chordata; class Mammalia; order Chiroptera; family Phyllostomidae; genus Tonatia; species Tonatia bakeri. Next base: position 77,185 of record PVIA01006766.1, read on the forward strand.
TAGCCCAGGTGTAGTGGGCGACACCGTCTAGGTTCGTGTAAGTGGCCCTGTGATGTTCACCCAGTGATGATACTCTCTCATGAAACGTGGCTCAGAACGTGTTCCCATTCTTATTAAGCAGCGCATGAGTAGTTCATTCCAAGAGCTTGTTTGAAAGCAGTGAGTTCACTGAGTGTCTAGGAGGAAGAAAAATGTTTTTTGTGTGCTTTCTCCGAAACTGAATAGGGTCAAACAAAATCAAGAGGAGTTAGGGGCATGGTAATTGAGGAAATTGTAAAGAAGACCTAGTCGGATTAAATCTCATTTGTTTATTTAGGCGCTGATAAAATTCTTTGCCAGAGAGCTTGCAGGTATGACTGTAAAGTCATTGGAATCCTAACAGTGCAGTTCACAGAAATCGGGAGTTGGATAAAGGCCTCAGGTTTTGCAGCCTAAGGAGATGGCTCTCAGATGCATGGGGCAAGTTACTTCCTGTCTCATCAGCTCCATTTTCTCGTGGTGGGTTGTGAGGATAAACAAGCAGCTTGCAGGCCTGTGGCAACTCGGTGGCCTCTCACTGGACGTGTTGTGTACTATTATTGTGGTCACCTGCCATCCCCCATGTACTACACCAACCGTATAAAGAGTATTGTTTTTCATTTTGCTGATGTTTAGGGGCCATCTTGAAACACGTAAAACCAAATCTAGTAAATGGGATGTTTGCCCTGCAGAAGAGAACAGAAGGTAAGAACTGCCTTATTGAGTTTGGAAGGCAATCAGTAGATAAGGGAAAGGTATTTCCAAGGAGTTAAGTGGGAGCTATAGAGAGTTGTGGAAAGGTAGATTTCATTCACTCATTGTTCTGCGCCACTTGTGTACCAGAGCCAGGGCATGAACAGAACAGATCAGAGTCGGTGTATAATTAACACAGGAATCACTGGTAATGTGCACACCAGTTGCTGACACTCAGCAGTGCCATGGGCTGCTTTGTGATCTGCAGGTTGGTGAGTGACCAAATGCTGCTGTTTAGAGGGCGTTGCTGTACTAGGAGAATAAGTTGAGTAGTGACTTTTACTATTGTTTCCAACTTGTAAGTGTGCATAATTCTGAATGTTAAAAAATGAATTTAATCTTTCGTCACATAAAATGAAATATCTAAGTACATTCTTCAAAGATGTTGCTAGAATGCCTTGATGTGCTGCTCGTTCCTGAGCGATTTTTCCTTCATGGACCTCGTAAGTCTCTCAGTCTTCCAAGGCAATCATGAACTGCTGATGAGAACATTTACGACTTTAGGGTGAAAAAGTAATCGAAGAGTTATAGGGACCAGTTATAGAAAGAGGCAAGAACTTCTTCAGGCGGTGTATGATTCAGAGGACTGTTTCTGTTCTATTTATGTACACTTATTTTCACCACATCTCATGTATTGTTCAGTGCCCTGAACTCTAAAGGCACCCGCGCTAGATTATTAGCATGGGGTTTGGTCAAGGACAGCAAGGCAAAACCGGCTTGAAAGTATCTGTGGTTTGTCTCCCTGTGGGCTGGGATTCTTTTCCATCCCTAAATGGAAAATTGCCATCAGAACACCCTAGTAATGCAGCCACGCTCCAGAAATAAATGCTAAAATTAATGGGTGAAACTTTAAAGACAAACAGATATTTGGCGTAGTATTTTACATGGCAAAATAGTTGCCCCCAAATGATTACTAATCACTGTGGCGGTGTTCACATTTGTTCACACATTCTTGCTACCCTTCCTTCCAGGACGTGGAGTTTCATTCCCTTACCCTTGAGCATGGGCTGTATTTCATGACTCACTTCTCAGGAGTAGAAAAAAGAAAAGGAAAACAGTAACTTACGCTGAGAAACCTGGCAGATCTCCTTGAACCCAAATGCTCATGGTTAAGGCCAGCAGTAGGATGTCGCCCTGGTGCAGTGGGACGGGAAGGGCACTTTGCCTCTGGCATTGTTCCTCAGAGCTCCAGGTCTGTTCCTGGAAAGACTGCAGTCGAGGGCAAGGGAAGACTGAGGAACAGTTACATACCAGCAGGTGCTTAGAGAATGGTGACACCTAAATGCCATGTAGTGTCCTGGGTAAGATCCCGGACCAGAAAAGGGATTTTTGGAAAAGCTTAAATTTGAGTCAAGGCTATAGTTTATTTAATAATGTACCAAAGTTAATTTCGTAGTTTTGATCAGTGTACCGTGGTTGTGTAAGATGTTACCATTAAGGGAAGCTGGGTGAAGAGTATGTAAGAAGTCTCTGTACTATCTGGACAATTTTTCTGTAGATCTACAATTATTTTAAAAGAAGGTTTTTTTTTAAAGTCAGAACTATAAAAGAAGATACATGCTCAAAGAAGTCTTGTTCCCAGTGCTCCCATCTTGTTCTCCCCAAACTTTGTTGGTAGCCATTATTTTTATTAGTCTGGAAAAATAGAAATGTCTATTCTTATTTCGTCTCCTTTCTTGCCTAGATAGTAACATACCATGCACGCTACCCTGCCTTTGGCTGATGCTGGAAATGTCCCCATACCAGTATGCAGAGTGCTTTCTCCGTCCTGTTAGCAGCACGTGGTGTGTGTTGTGTTAACGTGCCATATTTTACTCAGCCAGTGCCCTGCTGATGGGCATCTGGGTTGCTTACAGTTCTTGCTGTTATACATAACACTGGTGAATAATCATGGGCACACGTTGTTTCTTATTTGTGGTCGCATTTTCAGAGTCAATTCCTAGAAGTGAGCTGCTAAAGCAGAGAGCTGATGGGTGTGTCATTTTGTTAGGTACTGCCAGTCCCCCGTGAGAGCTGTCCCCTGTAGCACTCCCACCAGCTGTCTGCGAGATTGCCTGCTTCTCCTTGGCCTTGCCAACAGGGTGTATGACAAAACTCTGAGCGTCTGTGCTGATCTGGTAGATGAGAGATGGTATTTAAGCCACTTAACTCTGAACTCCTTGTACTTACTGAGGCCTTAGTTACCAGGCCTGCCCTGAGTCAGTCACACACGCCAGTGTGGGTCAGTGCACAGGACTGCTCTCCTTCGGGTTCTTGGTTCTTCCCGTTGGAGGAACACCAGGTTCTCTCTAGAGCCCCTGAGTGCGCACAGGACAGCTCCCAGCCTGCCGAGTCAGCGTCCCCAGAGTCAGGCTTCCCGACCAGCCGAAGGCCCTGCCCAGAGCCTGGTCACCACGCTGCTGTTTCCTTACCAGTCAGACTTGATGTGGGTCTGGCGCCTCTGGTAGACCCCTTCTCCTGCCCTTTCTGGAAATTTCTATTCTCTGATCCAATTTACTGATTCTTATTACTGTGACCTCAAATGAGAGTCCTTGTGTTTTGTTTTCTTTTCTCAACAGGGAGCCTTTAGGGAATCTCATTCTGAATAAAAGGGAAGCAGATGAGAAAGCAAGAAGAATTTAGAGCAACTTCTTCCGTTTACCTCCCCCCACCTGCTCCCACCCAAGTCACTGCGCCCACCCCTGATAGCACCCCGCTCAGTGCAGTGACTGGCGCAGGTGTGAGTTCATCCAGTCTGGTGGCTTTTTAAAGTGGAAGTACCTAAGTGAGATCGAGTGAACTGAAAAGGAAGATCTAACTGGGTGCTAGATGGGAGAGAGGGCCAGTTTTGGAGCGTGAGTCCTCTCGGTGCTAGGACAGGCCCGGGCTTAGTGAAGAGCGGACTCCAGACCAGTGTGAGGGAGCCGGCCCAGTGAAGGAAGGAGTGGTGGGAACCTGCTTCCTTTTAAACAGCCACGAACATTGGGATTGATCGTGTGGGGGGTCACGTGCAGCACGGGCATTCCTTGGTATCTGCATGGGGTTGATTCCAGGACCCCCTGGGTACTAGAATCCGTGGGCACTTGAGTCCCTTACGTGAAATGGCGTAGAGCAGTGCGTGCGTGTTCAGTAGGCTTTGGAGGTGAGCTGGGCCTCTGCCAGCCCGTCAGTAGTATTGCTTCTGTGAGGGATTCCAATTCAAAATTGGGTGCCGTCTGTGATTGTAGAGTGTCTGTAGTGAGTGGGATGGCCCCACGTGGGGGTGTTCTTTTCCAGCCTTGCTCTGCTTCTCTTGCTCAGGATCCGAACCAAACGCTCAAAGAACCTTTTGAAAAGAGTGGGTCTACTTCAATAAATGAAGGAGAATAAAGAAAACGCAAGCCCTTCGGTGACCTCGGCGAACCTGGACCACACAAAGCCATGCTGGTACTGGGATAAGAAAGACTTGGCTCACACGCCCTCGCAGCTGGAAGGGCTCGACCCAGCCACCGAGGCCCGGTACCGCCGGGAGGGCGCACGCTTCATCTTCGACGTGGGCACGCGTCTGGGGCTGTATCCTTGCCCCTGTGGCGTCTGTTACAACGGGCTCCCCCCACGCCACCGAGAAGTAGACTAGACTCTGTGGGCCAAATATGTAACAGTGCCAGTGTACCAGAATGCCTCTTGAGTGTCTTGTCGAGCCGTTATTTCTGACTGGTGGCTTCTCCGGGGCTCTCTGTCTCCTGGTTTTCAGGTAAATGTGCAGGCTTCACCATGGGGCAGGTGGCCACCAGGAGAACAGCTGCCAGGGACCGCAGTTGGGCGTTCCCCAAGGGCACCTGAGCCCGCCTTGTCGGGAGGGTAGACGGACCCTGCTGAGTCTCTGCCCGGGGCTTGGTGCCGGGGCTCCCCTCCGCCTGCGCTGCCGCGGACGGTGCTCGCTTCACTGCTGCCTTGGTTGCTGCTGCTTGTCTTTAGTTTTTCCCGTTTGACTGAGAACATAACCTGTAAAAATTTTTGGCTGAAGTCCTTAACCAGAACGACAGGCACTATGATACCCTGGCTACTGGAATAATTTATTTTCATCGCTTCTATATGTTTCATTCCTTCAAGCAGTTCCCAAGATACGTAAGTATTTGAATTTTATTGTAATGCTTTATCACATGTGATTATTTCCACATAGGTCAGTGAGGTGATTATAACCTCTTTTTGTATTTCCAGAAAGTACTTATATCTACATAGTATATACCACATATAAACAAAATCATGTTGGAACTTTGTTTTGTTGTTGTTAATTAACCATATTCACATCTTTTTTTATTTAGACCACTGTGGACCACAATCATACTGTATTTTGTGTGATTACTTTTACCAAGATAAGTGTGGGCTTATAATTGAGACCCAACAGAGGCCAAGAAGAAATAGAAATTTTTTTGGCCGTATCGCTCACTCTATAGTTACTCCTTAAACAGGCACCAGGTCTCCTGCTCTGTGGGTGATTCAGACGGAACTTGCCTCCGTAGCTTTGAGTCCAGAATAGATGTGTGCCATGTGCAGAGCACGTGGTCAAGAGTGAGGCCGCGGGAGTGGTGCAGGGGAAGGCTGCAGCATTCAAGGGAAAGATTCCTCATGCCTCGGAGGGTCAGGGCATGTGCCAGGGAGGAGGTGCCCCCGTCAGGCGAGCCCCGGCAGCAAGTAGGCCTTAGGCGTGCCGACGTGGGAGCAAGCAGTCGTGCAACAGAAGCCAGCGTGCCAGAGACGTGGAGGGAGTGTAACACGTGTCAGCCTGGGTGGGCAGTCCATTTGGCAGGGATGGGATGGGGCCCGGAGTGGAAAGGCGAACTGAATTCCCAATGAGGGCATTTGGCTTCAGTGGGCAAACCAAAGGGGTGGAAGGGCTCCGTGAAGAAGACGATAGACTCAGACCTAAGAGAAGCCCATTTGTGGGGGTTCTTCCTTGTGCTGAGGTTGTACTGAGTTTTATGCATGAGGAAGGCGATCGTGTGAGGACCCGCGTCAGACACCTGGCACAGTCTCTGGCACCTGACGGTCGGGCTTGTGTGGAGGGAGGGATGTGCAGGAGCCATGAGGGTGGGCAAGGAAGAGCTGAAGGCAGAGCGGTGAGACCAGACTGATGCCTGGAGGGAGCGCGGGGCCGCGTGCAGGAGTGCGCGCTGCTCGGGGGGCCTTCGACTTTCAGATCGCCACGAGCAAAGGAGATTTGGGTCTGTGGCTTTCCCCCCTCTGGCATCTACTTGGTTTACATAACGTGTTCTTCAGAAAATTAAATTTAATGTAATTTCCGGAGCCAATTCGGGGCGGGGTGTGAAATCTCCTTCACGGTTTCAGGGTGTCTGAGTTCTCGTGGACGAGGAAAGGGGCGTGGGAGCACGAGGCAGCCAGTGTGCTGGGGCGGGCGGGAGTCCTCGCTCATGTTTCTGCGTGGCCTTTGGTCACAGCTTCTCGGGAACTTCTGTCTTTCTTTCAGGTCACAGGAGCTTGTTGTCTCTTTCTGGCTGGGAAGGTAGAAGAAACACCCAAAAAATGTAAAGATATCATCAAAACAGCTCGTAGTTTATTAAATGATGTACAATTTGGCCAGTTTGGAGATGACCCAAAGGTAAGGATCAGCACTTCTGCCTTTAAATCCTATCTCCTTGCACAAAGTCAGAGATCCTTGCTGCCAGCGGCTGGGGCTCCTTTGTCTTCCGGTCCCGAGTCCCCACGAGGACTCGGGCAGGAGGTGCTTCCCGCTTCCGTCAGAGCGGTGGGGACGTCGTGCAGCCTGTGCTTCAGCCTGCTGACATGCCAAGTCTCATCCTGGGCACTGCAGGGCCGGGAGTCCATTACTGGAGAGAAGCAGCATGGCTGCTTTGGGGCAGGGGTGGTGGCGGTGTCGGGTGACCGGGAAGTCCCAATGCTGCATGTGCACGCACGTGTGTCCGCTGTGCTCTGTGTCTTCTGCTCCCCAGAGCGGCAGGAGGTGCTGGCTCTGGCAGCTGTTTTCAGATGCTCGGAGATTCACGGAGGTTTTACTGCCCTCCCTGTCCTTTCCCCACAGCTCCTGCTCGTGTCTGGAAATGGTGTTAGTCATTATCCCCGTGCCGCCATTATGTTCTAGAAAGACCTCTGTCAGAGACCAGTGGCAGCTTTTTGCTACCCTCATTCTCGTCCAGTCCTCATTGTAACCCTTAGTGTTGAATGTTTTTCATAATGTCTAGCACTGCTTATTATTAGGTTTTAATTAATAACTATGACAAACTCCCCTCTTCTCAACTGTGAGATCTATGAGAGCAAAGACCGTGTCTGCTGCCCTGCACAGTGGCTGGACAGCGCAGGCGTGCAGCAGGCGCTCACCAGAGAAGAGGCTGCCCGATGGTGGGGAGAAACTCAGACTCAGTCAAAGTATAGCTGGCTGAGATGCAGAAATTCAGCGCCATTCACTGGCCTGTGTTTGCTGACTAGCTGGTGTCACCTCCCTCAATAGCTGCCCTCTCTCTGCCAAGCAGTATCTGTATGCGTATGTGTGTGTGTCCTTGCTTTGAGGGGTTAGCAGAGCCCAGACACTTTTGCAGACACTGTGGTTGTGATCAATACTAATACTTCGTAAGTACTGTTGATGGAGGTAACTTTGTGCCTTAAGCTTAGGAATTCATTCACCTGTTTGTAAAAATGTGAGCCTATTAGGAATTCATACTAACAATGATCGAAAATGCACTTTTAGATGAGGAATGTAGCCATAAGATCCTGTTTCCAATGCCCACGCATATTTGACCTTTACAGAGTAGGAGCATGTTGCTGGCAGAGCCGCCGGCACGTGGAAACATGCAAGTAGCTGGTGTGTGCTGTTCAAGGGCCTTCGGAGAAGTCCCGTCTTACCTTCTGCCTTGACCCACCACGCCACCACATAGGGAGATCAAGACCTGGGGTGGGAGTGGTGAGGCTGGCGCCGGGCAGCCCCTGCGCCCCGGGAGACAGGAAGAGGGAGCGGCCTGGCCAGTTAGAGCGCTGGACCAGGGCCCGACCTGACCCAAGCAGGCAGTGGGGCTCGGCAGCCTGCTCCTCCATCTGCGCGGTCCCCCAGACAGGACTGGGGCTGGGGCCACGGCAAGGGCCCTGGGTCTGGAGCAGTGAGGACATGGGGAGGACGTTTTCTTTGGCAGACGGGGGAGAGTCGTCTGGGGGAGGCACTTGAAGCTATTGAGAAAAATAAGATTGCGAGTATGCAGAACTTTTTCGCCTTGATTAGCTTTGCTTTAACTGTGTGGTTCCCTGCCTCCTCTTATATTTTCCCATGTGCTCAGCAAATACTTGCTCCAGCCTCTGTGTTAGACACTAGACATTAACCGGGGGGGGGGGGGGGGGGGGGGGGGGGGGGGGGGGGGGGGGGGGGGGGGGGGGGGGGCAAGGCAGACGTGGACTTCGCTCCCCCGGGTTTCACCGTAGAGCGGCGGGAGAGGTTCAGTGAAGTGTTCACAGAGCTGTCCGAGGGTGAGCTGTGGTGAGTGCCCTCGCTGGAAGGTGCGGTGGGACGCTGGCCCTGAGAACATGGGCAAGGCCCCCACGGGCGGGGTGGGTGGAGGCGAGGTTTCTCGTGGAATGGAGTTTGCGCACCGACCTGTTGTTGAGCGTTTGAGCGCGGAGGGAGGCTGGGTGTTGTGACACCCTGAGCTGCAGCCTGGATGGTGATTGGCTCACGTGGTAGAGATTATGTTGAAGCTTCTGGAAACAGGTGGTGACAGAAACAGGGGAGGGCCTCTCTGACTTCAAAAAGCCTCCCCGAGAGAACTCGCAGGAGACAGGACGGAACCCCTCAGCCCTGCCGTGCTGTTCGGGGCCACGAGGCACAGCAGACGGGTGCGCACTCTGAGAGGCGGCCCCCACGCTGGGATGGGGAGGCGGCTGCCTGCCAGCCCCTCCACCCGCGGTCGGGGGGCCCTGCTCCTCTGACGCAAGCACGTGGCTCTCCCTCCTTCGCCCCGCACGAGGCGTCCTGCGTGCTCTGCTCTGTCTGGGTGCCAAGCAGTCGGGTGCGCAGAATTCCAGAGGTCGGATTTGAGAGACACTTGTTTGCGGGCACCGACTAGTTAGAAAGTGTGGTAAGAGTGGAGAGTCCATGTACAATGAATGCTACATGTAGTAAAAGGAAATATTCAGGAGTAAACTTTATTAAAAAATTAGTGGGTGGGGAGGTGTTCTTTAAAACCACTAAAGGACTGAAAAGATTTTAATACACATTTTTGATGGAGAGATTCAATGCAGTTAAAAAATGTCCATTTTCCTAAATTGTTCTATGAATTCAGGTAATTCTCAATTGGAACATCGATAACTTCCCTGTTTTTCTACAGTGATTGTAAATAAAATGGGACTGAAATTTGGAGAGAAACGAGCAAAAACAAACTTTCTTTGAAAAAGAGGAGCAGTCATAGAACCGTCCCTCTGATGCTGGTACAGAAGTGACCACATCAGTGAACAGAAAAGCTGCTGTGTGGGGGTGTGCGTAGGTAGTTTGGGGTGTGGTCTAATCAATGATGTACTCAGTAAGTGACCTTGGGACAGCTTATTAGATGAATGAAAGATTTAAACACAGAAATGAAAAAAAAAAATTTAACAGGGGTGATGGGCCCCCAAACACGTTTTCAACCGGCACTGCTCACTGCCCACGTTTGCGGGCAGCCGCTTGCCTGAGCAGGCGCCCAGGGCGCACCCCTGAGGGACGTGCGGCGGAGCGGGGATGGGGGCCTGCGAAGGACACGCGGTTCAGCCGTGCCGTCTGCACAGCGGAGGTCTGCTTTGTGAGCGGGGGGCTCGTGTGCGTTGGAGGCGAAATGTTTCTTAGAATACTTTGTTTCCAGTATTTTTAAAAAATTAGCTATTTCCTCATCTCCTCGTTCTTTTCAGAATTTGTTGTTGTGCCTGAGTGGGAGAGAGGAGAAAAGGAACAAAAAATAGTTGTTATAACTTGAAAATAAACAGGAAAGCACACTTTTTAAATGTCTTTTTAGACTTCTGAATAGAACCACCATTCCAGCATTTGCTTTATTTTTAGGAAGAAGTAATGGTTCTGGAGAGAATCTTACTGCAGACCATCAAGTTCGACTTACAGGTAGAACATCCATACCAGTTCCTGCTCAAATATGCAAAACAGCTCAAAGGTAAGAAGAAGTTATTGAAAGAACTTCTTTATTCTGAAACCAAGTCTTTGTAATTGTTTGATGGCGCGGAGATCATGCTTCTCAGGAACGGAAAGCGGAGAATTTGGTGTGGAAAGTGACCAGGCCATGGCCTGCCCGGACAGTTCAGTGTGGAGGCTAGTAATATGGTTGCCTTTTATGTATAAACAGATTCTGTCATCCACTTGCCAAGTGCTATGAAACAGGAAAATGAGTCAGAATTTTTTAAATAGCCTAACCCAGTCAGGCTTGGGGCCAGCTTTCCCGGGAACAGCGGCTCTGGGTGCAGGGCACGTGGGGAGAGCAGAGGCGGGGCTCGGTCTGCTTGCTGGTCCTCACGCCCCAGGCAGAAGCCCTTCGCAGTCTGTGTGCCTTTTGGTACTGTGGGCGCCCTGGGCTTTTCATGAGGACTTGCTGCTGCCTGTGTCCCCGCTTCTCTTTTTCTCTACTAATTTACCTTTTTTCCCCATTTTTAGGTGATAAAAATAAAATCCAAAAGTTGGTTCAAATGGCATGGACATTTGTAAATGACAGGTATGTTTGTTTAAATGTTGGTTTAGTTATGATGTTTTTAACAAACCATAGAAATGATCCCTGAAAGAATAGTCTACAACTACAGTGTTTCTAAATGTGCAAGGACTTTCTGTGTCATTTTATTCACACCCCTCACTTTGGATAGACTGACTAGAACCAGCTCTAAGAGCCAGTTCGTGGTGGAGCGGGGGCTGGAGCCCAGGCCACTGGCCCCCCGCAGTGGTGGACGGGAAACAGGAGTCCAGAGTAAGGCCCTGGAGAGTTTTGACAACTGTCACGTTAAACCCACTTGGTTCTTTGGCAGGGCGTGGGGGTGCCATTTGGGGTACTGGTGTAGAGCCTTGACGTCCCGAGCCCCGGGGGGAGCTGGGAGGAGCCTGTGAGAGAGGTCGGCGGCCAGGGCACCAGCAGCTCGGGGACCAGAAACCAATTCCATTTGTGTGCACCACGAATGCACTGTTTTCATTTGTGTGCAGTTCCTGAATGTTCTGGCATCCCTCTGGCTCTTTAAGGAGAAAGTCAGTAACCGTGGGTGGAGTTACTCATTTGGGTACTCTAGGAAGTCTAGGAACTTGCTTCTTCTATGTACGTACAATGCCTTACTGGACGTGTTCAGAGAAGAGCACTCGAGGGGACAGTTGGGTACAGCACGTCCTTGCCGTGCCTTGAGCTGATCGCTGGTGCGTGCTCATCCCACTCAAGCCGCCTCTCTCCCGTTGAACCAGTCTCTGCACGACCCTGTCACTGCAGTGGGAACCAGAGATCATAGCAGTGGCAGTGATGTATCTTGCGGGGCGTTTGTGCAAATTCGAAATACAAGAGTGGACCTCCAAGCCCATGTATCGGAGATGGTGGGAGCAGTTCGTCCAAGATGTCCCTGTGGATGTTCTGGAAGGTACTGGGCACGCCGAGCATTCTGGGAGGGTGTTTCATCCATGTTCAGATGGCGCTGCCCGAGAACAGGGGCCCGGCACAGGTTTTCCCAAGTGGGCCGGTGCAGACTGTCCCGCAGAAGGGCCCTGGGTGAACTTCTTGACGTGATGACCCCGTCTGAGCGCTCAGGTCTCGTGACCCGGAGAAGCCCACAGGCCCATGCCCGGCAGAGGTGGGCGGACCACAGAGGCGAGTCCTGCCTGTGGGTCTTTGTAGAGGAGTTGGACTCAGAGGGAAATAGGCTGATTTTTTTCTAGGTAAAATTCTACTGAAAATACCAATTTGTAATGAATATAATTGTCACCTGTCATTCAGACATCTGCCACCAAATCCTGGATCTCTACTCACAAGGAAAACAACAGATGCCTCATCACACGCCTCATCAACTGCCGCAGCCCCCTTCGCTCCCATCCACACCACAAGTGCCACCAATGCCACCGTCCCAGTCGACTCAAGGCTCTGAACCGCCGCAGCCCCCACAGAAGGACCCGCAGCCGTCAGCCCAGCCGCCGCCGCCGCCACAGCAAACCCAGCAGCCCAAGAAACCATCCCCACAGCCAAGTCCGCCCCGCCAGGCAAAACGAGCCACGGTAAGTGGCTGCACTGGCACTGAGTGTGGCCGGCTGCCGGGGGCAACCCCGTGCCCGAGCATGTTCCTGTTTCTAAGGGGTCACACGGAGCACCAAAAGCAGGGGTAATGCCCTTGACCTCACTGGCAGACTGAGAGTCCGTGGGGAGCCCGATAACCGTGGTGGTCAGAGGGGAGGCTCTGCTCCGCTCCTCCAGCTGCCGCTACCTGCGTCAGCTCTGACAGGCCCTGACCCTGCCAGGGCTTTGCTGCACATCTGCAGCCTGCTGGGATGGCTGTTCCCAGTGCCTCTGGCTCTGCTGTGTTCGGTTCTTCAAGCAACAGTGTTTGTGGAAGTTCCCCTGGGAGTGGGGAAGCAGCCTGGCCAGCAGGGAGAGGGTTTGCCATCACACGATCCCCAGAGGAAGCTGTGCAGAATGAACACGCGTCAGCTCCCTCCGCTCATCACACCTAGGCGAGCACGAGAGGGCCCGGAGCTCAGGGCACTCGGAGCTAAGAAAGGGCAGTGTTTCTGTCGGACCCAGGGAAGGGGGGGAGGGAGGAAGGAATAGCACTCTGCGGTGGCCGTGTGCCCAGCCGGTGACATTCTGTTGGGGACCGCGCCCCGTCACTGTGAGGTCGTGCCTGCGTCACCCATTTTCCCACTGTGCCCAGGGTCTTGGTTAATGGTTCTGTTTTCTTTTGTAACAGGTGGTTTCACCCAAAGAAGAGAACAAAGCAGCAGGTAATTTCCTGTTCTTTCGTTTTGTATTTCTGCTTATCAGACTTTAAATTCTTAGTCAACACTGTTTCCGTTCAGAGTAGATTGGCCTTAAATTTACCCTAGGCGCTGGCAGGTACACCTCAGTGGACTGAGTGTCAGCCTGTAAACAAAGGTCTCCAGTTCGATACCCAGTCAGGCACAGGTCTGGGCTGTGGTCCAGGTCTGCAGTGGGGGGCACATGCAAGGCAACCACACATTGATGTATTGATGTTTCTCCCTCTCCGTTTCTCTCTCCCTTCCTCTTTCTCTAAATAAGTAAAATCCTTTTTTAAAGAATTAACGTTAGAGCCCATCACAAACTTGGCCCTGCCTGCCAGAAGAAGTGCATTATCTTCTCTGCTTATCCGTACTCTGGTTTTAGATTACCACGTGTGTGAAATGTCATTGTAGTGCAGGAGGCCCGTTGAGCAGCGTGTATTGTTAGAGGTCGTGGTGTGGGCCCCAGCACAGAGTGCACAGCACCCTGGTGTCCCTGTCCCTCACAGGGAGCGGCGGGGCAGTGTGGAGGAAGGGCTGCGTGGTGGGCAGGGTGCCGTGCCTCCCTTTACACACACGTGTGCGGTGGGGCCCCCGGTTGGTTGCCTCGCTTCCGTATTGGAAGCAAAGAACAGGGGGAGCATCAGCTGAGTGATGACGAAGAGGAAGGGAGTGGCGTGACCTGCGTCCTTGGCCCCATCCTGCGGGCTCTGGGCAGGCACTGGCCTGTCTGCTCCTGTCTGGGTCTGTGCTGCCCGGTCCCAGCGGAGGGCACGGTGCACCATTTATTGAGCTGCTGTTGAGAGCTTCCGGTGACAGTGAGCTACGTTTTTTGCAGGGTCTTTGGGGGAACAGTGAGTTCGGTACAAGCAAATGTTGTAGCACTGAATGAGCAAATGCAGTGTGAGACGCTGGAGTGGAGGGACAGAGCTCAGGCCGAGGCTGTGGGAGCCAGGGGTCGGAGGGGCTTTGCAGCAGGAGCGAGGCACCCTCCGGGCCCTTGTGGGGAGCTGGCTGCCTGGCAGCGGCCCTAGCACAAGTGGCTGGGAATGGGGAGGAGCGGGCCAGCATCTGAGTGGGGCCTGGTGAGGGCAGACGCGGGGTAGGGGGTGGGCCCAGCCTGCAGGCAGTTCCTGCTGAGCCACGCAGCCCCTGCTGTGAGCTGCAGGGGCGCCGAGAGCACTGGCAGAGCGGCCATGTGACCTCGGTCTGGAACCGACACCGGACCTCTTGAGAGTTTGTAAGGAAAAAGAATGTGGAAAATTTTGTTAGTGAAATTTTGTTGATCATACATTGAAATGATCAAGTTTTTAATGTTAGGTTAAATATTCATTTTGCCTCTTCTGAATGTGGCTACTAGAAAGTATAAAGTTACACATGCAGCTCTCCTTACGTTTCTGCGGGCCAGTCTCGGGCTGGCTGCCGGGGGCGGGCGGGGGCCTGCCCATGCGGGCCAGCTGCTGGGTCCGGGTGGGCTCAGAAGCCAGCCCCAGTACTGGAGGAGAGGCAGAGCTAGAGGCACAGATTCGTCCGCCCAGAGAGGGGCATTTGGTCCGCAAGGAAGATGATAGAGAGACCTAGGATCTGGTAATCTGGCCTGTGTGTGAGACAGGAAACCGAGAAAGAGGTGGGCCGCGCTGGAGCCAGTTGGGTCAGTGGTGTGCAAGCTCAGGCAAAGTGGGGTCAGGAAGAAAGGGCCAGAGCATGCAAACAGACTGATTGCTTTTTCGGTGGTGTGTGCACACTCGGTGAACAGCTACTGGACTCGGTGTGGCCCATCTGGGTGACTTAGGGCCATCACTGTGGGTGCTAGTCACACGCAGCTGCTCAGCCCTGAAGGGTGGCCTGTGACCTCTGCCCCCAGCGGTCCCAGCCTCCTGGCTGCAAGGGCGCGCCCCTCCAGTTCCCAACTGGCACCAGTCACGTGCTGCTTCTGCCAGCTGCCGCCCTGGAGCAAGTGCCTGTGAGAACACAGACCAGGGTGCAAAGGCGGTGCTTCCCTGTGAGTGCGGGGCCCTGTCTGGTGGGGACTCCCCGCGGGGGTCGTCTGCAGCCTCAGTTGCTGAAGGGCTCGTCTTGTGGAAAAGGGAAGGGGGTTGCTTTTCCTTTTGAAGGGAGGGTGGGAGAGCAGAGGATTGTATTCGCTGTGCTCTTTCGAGTGAAAGGGGTTAGTACGTGAGGGTGTGGCCGAGACCCTCCTCAAGTTCCCCTTAAAGCTTTGTTCTTACCTGCTCTTCTTCCCCAAAGAAACTCCTGAACAGTTTTATTTTTGCTGTGACGTGTTTATTCACATGAAGAGGAATGAGTGCTTTTTAATGTAATTTTTCTTCATAGATCCACCACCGCCTAAAATCCCCAAAATCGAGACCACTCACCCTCCGTTGCCTCCGGCCCACCCACCACCAGGTCAGTGTCTGCTGAGTCAGCTTTCTCCCGCCTCTTCGAAGGGCAGGCTCGGTGTCCTGGGGGTAGTTCGTAGAAAGGGGACTTTGTAGCCAAAATCTTAGAGACAGTAGTGACCAAGAGTCTTTCAGAAACCGTTTTCACGAACTGGGTACGTTGAGGACATTGTAAACTCAGAGTGTGTCTGAACGTTCCTGTCCAGAGACATAGCGCTACCCAGAAGAGGTTTAGAGTTAG